>JAOBYE010710414.1:0-11170 GCA_025403585.1 Parazoanthus swiftii
ATTGATTGTTTCTCTGCATTTTGTAACCATAGCAACAATTTTGACATGAAAAAACTCTGATACCATAAGAACATTTTCGCATAAGCAGCCGAAGCAAATGTTCTCAATATCCAGGAGTGTTAATTCTTTCACCTTTTCGTATGTTTCCGAATTTCTAAACATTTGATTTGGTATTCCGGAAGTTGGCAGTTCAGTTATGTCACATGGCTTTCATCAGTTAAACAAAAATATAGCCCCAGAGGGGTGGACTTTTACCCCCCATATCTCTGTAAGTAGCGTGGGGACCCCCCCTTTTTATTTTATTTCTGGGGATAACATATATTGAATTACAAATGGAGAAACTTTTACCGAAATCTGAGTGCAGGTTCTATTTGGGTGGAATGACCTTAAGCAAGATTATGTTTCATTCTTGCAAGCTATAAAGGGTCTCCTGTGAGGAGACTAGTTTGGACCTACCTTTAGCCTGGGCCTCCTGTGTCCCAGAAATCCAAAATGGCGGCTGTTACAGAGGAAGTTTTCGTCTCCGTCATCAGCCTCTCCATCACGGCGCTCCAGATGGCAGCAAGTTTCATTCTCAGCCTGTTTGTCGGGAAAAACCTCAGTAAATATGACGGGTGGATCGTCGTTTGGCTGTTTTATGACGCCATTACACATTTTACACTCGTAAGTTTCTTAAAAGACTTAAGAGTACTTATTACTTAACTTACTAAAGTTCTTGCATACGGAATTCTTACCAGAACAACGGATCTGAACAAAAATGCAAACAAATTTTCTAAACTACGATGTGGTGATTTTGTACGATCCTACAAAATTGTGACATGTTTTCAAAACTTGGCTCCTGCTGTAATTGCTGGTAAATTTGAAGTGCGCTCGCTTTCTCGAGTAGCAACGGTGAGCGCACATACTCGGTGTACGTCACGTGCTGGCGTGCCGACAGCTTGCCGTGTGTCGAATCGGTGTGCACTGCACGAGATAAATCGTCACATTTAGATAGGGATAAGTTTTGCTTAACAATGAGCATGAACAACTCTTTTTTCAGTATGATTTCCATCTGAACATTTTGATTCAAGACAAACGAGCGCCCGTGTCCGGATTTTTTTACTTATTTATTTATTTTAATTGAATTGTTAACACAGTTTTCAGAGTTTTTTTAAAATGATCTGTTTTAGGCCAAGAAAATTGAAAAAAATGTTTAGTGTCCATAATTTTCAAAAAAGTAGGAAGTAGGGGCCCATTTTATTTGCCTTGACTTCAACTTTTTTGGTGATAGTTCTATATTATTATTAAGCAAACAGCATATTATACTCTGTTTATATATATATACCGGTAGCACACACATACACACACACACACACATATATATAAGGCCATATAAGATCAAAGCGCCTGGCAAGAGAGGTCCACTGGCCCTCTCGAAACAAATTTGTCGCGCCAATAAAACTGCCAAATCAAAGCTCTTCATGGCCTTGATTGAATATATATATATATATATATTACATTTAATACATGTATGTCTTTACTGTATGTGTTTTAACATGTTTTAACAGGAGATAATATTTGTTGCACTGCCGCAATTCTTACATTAAGGCCAAATAAAAAAAATTAAAAAAAGATTAAACCCCTACATTTGTCTCTAAACATTTCTTCTTCAGCAGTTCTTTAACTTGAGCACATGTTTTGCTGACCTATTTTCTGTCTTCCTCTTAGCTGCTATGTCAAGGTCAATGTGAATGGATAGTACTTACATTCAAATGGATCTTTTAATATCTTAGGAAGGCCCCTTTGTATACTTTTCCCTGATAGGAAGTGTTGCAAAATCTGACAGCATCTTGACAGTTTTGTGTAAGTACATCATTTGGTTGTAAAATATATTAGTTAAATTATACAATTTCTTCATATTCAGCAAGTTTACTTGCTGCAGATCAATGTAGAGACCTTAAGCAAGCAAGTTCAGCCTGTCTGTGCTTTTAATGTAAGGTTTTCCTCAACCTTTGGGGTACTTACGTCATACAAGCTAAGCATTAGATCTTAACTGCATGCAGAAATTAAGTGTAAAAATTTGTATACCGGTATTTACATTGAAAACATGGCCAATGTCATTAGGTGGCATAACAACAAAACCTTAGGGTCTATCCCCCAGTATCTGGGAAGGATTATAGAAGGGCTAACGCATGCTCCCCCAGTACCTGAGAAGAGTTATAGAATTGCTGAAAAAAGAGTTTGTGCCTTCTCAGCAAAACTTGTCTGGTAGAAGACTCTGTCTACATTTTAGAAACAAGCAGTATTACCAGACCTACATCAATCTGTCTAAACTGATTGAGTTTCAATGCATGTTACAATGGCCATAAATCATTGTTTAAACACAGAAAACAAATTACTTTTTAATCAAAATATTAAATTAATTATAGATATAATTTACATACAGTACATGATTGTGTCTGCTAAGCAGTCTAAGGTACATGTAACTGAATTGCATGAATCTCACAAGTTTTTATGTCCAGGCAAGAATAGCAGGTTACTAGAAGACATATAGCTACATAATTCCTAATAATTATCAAATACTTTTAAAAAATATGTGATGATTAAATTATCACAGGGAAGGAGTATGGCAAAGCCGATAGCCGCTGGTTGCATTCCGATCCAACAATTGTGTCCATGGAATTGCTCACTGTTGGTATTGTGGGACCACTTGCTTTGTGGTTAATTTTTGCCATGTGCAAAGATAAACCATACAGGTACTTTCCACATTGTATGCATAGAGCATAATTTTGACAGTAACAGTTTTTACATGTAGATAGAGATATTTTTAAGCCCTTAATAACACACAGTCTGTAGGGGAACTCCTCCCTCCCCTCCCTTAGCTCTGCTAGATTTTACAAATCTCAATTTTTTTAGCTGCAAGATTTTTTAACAGCTGTAGCCGTTCGATACATGTAAGCACACTGTTGAGAAACTTAGACAGAAGTATATATAGTACTGTATACTTGTGATCATCAATAATTTACTACTAAGTAAATTTAGTATGGGTAATCAAATGGTGACAAGTGAAATTAGGAAATAATTTCACGCGCGTTTTGTAAAAATTCTAATAATTTCCTGAGCCTTTAGGCGAGGGAAATTATTAGAACTTTAACAAAATGCAAGTGAAACTATTTTCTAATTTCACAAGTCTGCCATTTGGTTACCCTTAAATATCATGGGTGACAAATTACGCTCAAAACCACCAGTGGATTTTTTACACTGTAATTTCACATGTGAAATTATAAATTAACGCTGAAATTTTGCGTTAAAATTAAGGAATGATTTGTCACCTATGATATTATTCAAGTAACTGCACAGATAAGTTTGTTTTCAGAAGTTACAATTTTTTGCAACTTTTTATTTTTAACAAATTGGGAGAAGTTATAATTTTATAAAATTGGTAGTCCAATCTGAAAATGATTTTATAAAATTTATACTTTTTTTTAAAGTTGGATAAGAGTTGCTGTAACAAGATTTTTTAATCTGCATGGAAAATTATTCCAGAGAAGAGCTTGTAACTATTCATGTAGCCAAACCTAAATGTACACTTGCGTTTTCAATCAGTGTGTGCCTTAACTATAAATACAACATGTTTTCTTGATCCTTATATTGATAATCAATATGCCAGGGTAAATTTAAAATAGGGCTTTCAGAAATACACTTGGGTTAACTCTTTAGTTGTTTTAATACATGATTGTATATACTGTCACCACTTTCTTAGTACTATTTTTGTCTTTAACATTATTTTGTAACTGGTCTTATGATAAAGTTTATAGTTGAGTTGTTTTGTACATTTTGTAATATACCAGTATCATTTTATCCCATGCTGTGCTTATCTAATTCTTTTTAGAGTACAAGATTGTACAGTATATATTTAAATATAATTATCTAAATCAAATACATTTGTAGCAGCTATAGGCTGATGCTTATATTGTCAGCAAAATTTTTACATATAGATGTACAGTAATTAAATAATTATTACTGTAATACAAAAGCCACTACCTGTACAAGAAGCTGCAGTTGCAACTTTGAAAAGAAAGAATATATACAGTAAAACAGTAAACTACATTTTTAATGATAAGAAGAAAAAAACATGTAAATTGTGGCAGTTCATTTGTTGACAAGATTTGAATGAAACTTTTGAAATAAGAATAAACCTGGATGTGGTTTGTTTAGTAATTAATGATGGAAACCATTTAAAGTACTCAAAGTGTAAGCCTTTATTTTTTACTTGTTTTACATATTAATGTTATTTTATCAAATATTACAGGCACTTTTTGCAGATTGTTCTCTGTGTGAGTGAACTCTATGGAGGTAAGTACTGTATTGGAGATTATATGGAAAGAAGAGAAATAATGATGGTTTGTTTTGTTGGAGAAGGGGGCAGAGGGGGAAGGTTGGTTGAAACCTGTATCCTCTCTGACACCTTAGTCATGTCTCCTTGTTCCCCACATTCCTGCACCATTTCACTAGTCAGGACATTCTGTTTTCCATTTCTCACCTCCCTTCCACTTGTTGTCTTCCAATCCCTTACCTTTCTTGCCTTCCTCTTCCCATTCCCACTTCATACATCTTCTCTCAGGCTGTGACCCCTCCCTTCTTCTGCTCCTCTAACCCCCCTGGAATTGCTTAATTGTTGCAGTAGCAGAAGTTTCTTCAACATTTCTTGAAGTTTTGATTTAAACTGAGAAACCAGCAAGTTCTGACCGAAAGTACAGAAGCTCCAAAGTAAATTTGTTGCTTAGAAGACTTGTGATTGGCTCTAAGTTTTAACCAATCAGCTGTTAGTTTCAGTCTTCCTATCTTTCTTTGTGTTCCTGACGAGTGGCAGCACGTTTGCTCGAGTGGTTCTTTGTTTTCATTTTTTGAATTTGTCAATGCTTGGAAAATGTAACCTCAAAACAGCTTGCTGTTTAAAGAACAGTACAAAGAATGAATTTTGAATGATTCACAAGATATTTTTTACTTTGTGCCTTTTCAGAAGCATGTATTTTTAGCGGCAAGGCAATGACATACAACGGTTACAAGACAGCAGCTTATTTAAACGACATTCACACATTTATTCATACGTTATTAGTTATTTGAATGGAGAAGGGTTTTTTTGGCAAAATGTTTATTCCTAAAAGGAATGCTTTTCCTATTTTTCCAACGCCAGTTTTGTCCTTAGCTATATACTATGGGTGTCATAACTATCTGTTTATAAAACAAAAATTAACAATGAATTTCCCTTGAAAACTCTCGGGAAAACGTTTAAGGTCCACACTTGAACCCTGAAGTGTGTTTTTGCTTTACCTGGAAATGCAGGGTTCATGACATTCTGCCCGGAGTGGTTGACTGGCAGTCCCAGCCTCGATACGAGTAATCCTCTCTACTTATGGGTGTACCTGGTCTTCTTCAACGGCCTATGGGTCGTCATTCCCATACTCATGTTGTGCCAGTCTTGGATTGAGATGACAAACAACCAGCATGAAACAGGACACAAGAAGAGGAAATAAGTCCCAACATCAAGCATGTTTAGTTGTTGCTTAGCATGGGGGACTCATTTAAAAAGCTAGCTGTTCAACGACTTTCCGCTAGATGGGGTTAGAATGATTATGATAACAATAATACTAGTAATAATAATATTTTACGTTAATTACAGTTAAAATAACGATAATAATAATAATAAAATAATAATTATATTCATTTTAGCATACAGGGCAAAATTACTCAATGCTGATTGGCTAACAAGGAGATTTTTTTCGTAAATAAGGGCAAAATTATCTCGCTGCGATTGGACACCGGTTACTTAGCAACGCTTTGTAACACCGTTGTTTTTGAAAAACGGCGTTCCCGTTTTGTAGGAGTCGATAAAAACACCATTCAAAGTGTAATTGTATCCAGTGAAAATGAAAACATGAGAAAAAACATAAACTACTGGTTAAGTGTTTTTTCAAAAGTGAGCAGTCGAGCGTAAACTGGAAGAGTTAGAAAGTGGCGCTCTTGACAAACAATTGTCAAGATTTTTGGCTTAAATCGGCCGAAACGACGGAAAAGATTACGAATCGGACTCTCTGAAGGTGATACAAGCTGCTTTGGAGCGACATCGTGTGTGAATTCAACGCTGTCAAATTCTGATGAACGAATAAAATGCCTTCTCATAGGTTCAATTTAATCGACAGTGTTTGCTTCAATTTTATTGGCTTTGCAGTCAACACGCGCGCCGAGTTTTGCTCTTTTATATCATAAACATGTAAACACGTGGGTTCCTGGTGAAATTAATCCCAAATTTTACTGGGCCCCATATGATTACCTATACTAATAACATTGTTGACGAACAACTTATAGATGGTACTATTCCCAGCATTCATAGCTCTAGAGTTCCATTAATAATCTACAAAATGTTTCTAGAACTAAATAATAAAACTAAAATACATAAAAGTTGTTATGTATACTTTTTTTAAATAAAAGAATCTTAGGTATTACATGTATGGATCTAACCTTGGTGGTTAAAATAGTTTAAAATGATTAAAAAGTTACTTGAGGCAATGCTTTAGTAACAAGTGGTGATCATCACAAGTAGATAGACAAGGTGTTGTACCTTGGATTATATTCGAAGAGACAAGCCGTATTTTGTATTTGCTGTTTTTTAGACTCCAGTTTTTATTGTTTTTACATTTAGTAGATGTAGACAAAAAACAACTTTGTATCCGTTTGTCAGTAAAACAATCAAGTTCCATCTTTTTTGTAGAATGGAAAGTATTTTTAAAGATAAATAAAATTAGCTAAAAATTGAGAACATTTGTAAGTTTCGTATTGTTCCTCAATAATATTGTTTCGCGCGAGGAAGTGTATGAGTGTAAAGATATGATGGCTTTCAAAGTGCTGCAAACTGAGATAAACATCTTTGTACGTACACAGGCAACGCGCACACAGATACGTGTACACGCATGAAGTATGCAATTACTTTTTTAAAAAGATGCAAACTTCTGTAAACTACCAGAAGCTCATAGTATATTCTTCTGCAACTACTTATTATCCGAGAGTGAGGTCTGTACAGGAAATTTCAAACTGAGGCCTTGCTGTACTGACCGAGCGATAGCAATGTTAACAAGTATTTTATCATATGACATTTTTTCATAAAACGACAGTAACACTGTGCAAGCGAATCGACTTTAACTTCTTGTATGGAGACATATCTGACCTGTCTAGTAAACTTCATGATGGAGCATATTTAAAGGCAACGGGAAACTACTGGCCTTTCCTGGCTTGGCTTACTCTCGATACGTAAATACCCTTTAAGCTGTGTATTTTTGCAAAAAATAGGTCGTGTCCAACCCAAACGATTTATTCAATCGGATCCCTGTAAAATTCTGTTTGTTTCTCTGGCTTTTTCGTCGACAGCATACTTAAAGTTGTCTATCAATAACTTTTGCCGGTGTGATAGCCCTTTTCACTAATTTTCTTCTTTCTTCTTGAAAATTTTGCTTTAGTATAATCGGCAGTGATGCAAGCATTTGAATGCCGCTCTCAAGATGATCTGAGATTTTTCTCGAGGCTGAAGACATAGTCTCGGTCTTCTCTGCACAAAAACCTTACAATTATTAGCATATTCTTATACCTCTTCAAGGGCCGCGGACTTGTTTGAAAATTATAAAAAGTTACTGGGAAAAAGTGTTTTTTGCCCCCCTCCCCCACCCTTTTGAGTAACTAATCTGCTTCCCCCCCCATCACTTTCAAAGTTAGTCCGCGGCCTATGCTCTTCACCGGTTTGCCAACACTATGGTTCGCATGGAAGAGAATGTCGATTGTACCAACTCCCAATGCATTTTGTTGTATAAAGTCATAAACCAGATCTTCTGTTGTAATGTTTCAGACTCTGGGATGTTCATTACTTTGAAGTTCGCACTTCTTATATAGTTCTCATTCGAGTGAATTATGCCGCTCTCTTTCATTTCCTAATTCTTTAGCCGATTTTGCCTCCCTTTATGGCCTCCATTTCGGTATTTTGTTGAGAATAGGTCCATTTCAAATGAGTATTTGGTCTTCATTTCGAAAGTCTTCTATAAAGGCTGGTTTCGTATACTGTAGTCGTCTTGGCTCGTTTCAGAAACCCTGGACGACCGAGGAGACTGTATGGAAACTAAACTGAGACGACTGCAAACGACAGACGACCTGGGTCGTCTCTGTGCAGTTGTGCAGTTCTGAAACAAATAATTTTATTTAAAACTGATTGCAGAAGATCCGAAATGGCTTTCGTAGAGAAATGCTCACCTGAAGTAGTACTCTCGATCGGAGAGTCTGCATGAGCTCTCTCGCAAGTGCGTGATACTAACTGAACTGCTTTCTTCTCTGGAAAATTTCACGTAGTCAAAACCTATGCTTTCTCCTGACTATTTCTCGTTGTTTCTTTCTACGACGGAGAATGACAAGCAAAAGTAAAAATGCCTGCAAAGCGGCCGTTAGCTCTGCTGCATCCGCCATTTTGTACGAGTTTCCCGCTAAAACCTTGTTGTCGGCCCCAGGAACTGTTTCAGACGACCCGCAAGCGACCACAAACGACCATATGGAATCGCCGGTCGTATCGGATCGTTTCAGTTGGTTCGGTCTTTCGGAAAGACTTGGAACGACCCGAGACGACTATATAGTAACCAGCCTTTACGGCTCAGGCTAATTCTAAGCTCTTTCCACTTTCCCAATTTTAGGCCTGACATTTTATATATAATATGTTTACGGGACGTTTTTTCTATTATTCTCTCTTTGTATCATGAATATCGCTTTAATATTACTCGTTCCAGGCTTAGACCGTTAAGTTTGATTACAACAACTGATATTCAATCTGCCAGTACTTTTCAGTTCTCATTTTTTTTTAAAAAACAGACTCTTCCTGGGTTGTTAAGATAGTTTATTTCGGTTTTCGATTTTTTCGTTTTTTTCCGTGTGGTGTATATTGCTAAAGTCAGATCAATATTTACATTTCATTTTATTGACATAACTAATTCAGCCATCTGCGGTGATTGACTTCATTTTTTAAATTTATATTCCAGTTAGTAGATGAAGGGAATTATCTCGCATAAGCCTCCAGTGTGGTTTGCTATAGTCCCTCTCGCTATTTCTCCATATTTGTAACCGAATATTTTATTTTAGATTCGGAAAATTAATAAACTTGTAAATTAAAATTGAAACCTCCAACCAGCATTGCCAACTGACTAACTGTAAATGACAAACATCCATCGTCATTACAAGCATAAAAAAAATAAAACAATGTTAATTTTGACAGCCATCCCCAAATTTTTCCCCGAACAGTTAAAAAAACTTTGCCCCCTATCCCCACCCTTCCAAAGAATGGATATGACCTGGCTCATCAAAAATTGTTCACATGACTACTGCTGCTCTTAAGCTGGGTCAATCGGACGTCACGTGCTCTTCTTAAGACAAACAAAACTGGTCCTTGCTGTGTCAGGCTCGATTTCCATCAGATGTCGCAGACCTGCATGTTCACGATAACTTCACTCTACGATGTTTAATTCCGTCTGGTTACTCGTGCTGATCGCAGTCGAATGTGTCTCCAGTTCCATTCTCGAACAACCTCCTCATATTCTGTTCGTGCTGGTGGATGACTATGGCTGGAGTGATGTGGGGTATCACGGTTCCAAGATCCACACTCCCAATATCGACAGACTGGCCTCTGAAGGCGTTATTCTCGATAATTACTATGTTCAGCCCATCTGTTCGCCAACTCGCAGTGCGTTAATGAGTGGACGATACCCCATTCACACAGGTAAGGCAGTGTAAAGCCCCATTTACACGAGCAATTTTTCCTTGACAAGCTTGCCTTGACAAAGAAAAATTGCTCGTGTAGATGGAGAATACATGTAGTGGACAATTTTTCCTTGTCAAGGAAAAGCTGGCATGCTAACTTTTCCTTGGCAAGGAAAAATTGTCAAGTCAGAAGTTTGCTCGTGTGTACGTAGATGGACAACAAGGAAAATTTTGCAAGGATATTATTGATTTTAGCTCGACATAAGACTGGAATCAATTTTACGTAAGTACTCAACTGACTGCAAGGCATTGCGGACAGAACTGAAACTTGCTCGTCGTCCACACGAACAAGGAAACCTTGTCAATAGAAAATTGTAAAGGAAAACGTGTTGATCATCTACATGAGCAGTGAAAATTGACAAGTAAACTTGTCAAAGAAAAATTGCTCGTGAAAATGCATGGGGCTTTAGTAAGTAATCCGCTGTAACAGCAGCTCTTTATAAATTAAAAGAAGGGAAACAGCGAAAGCGAATTTTCAAAAAGCTTGGCCATTTCCGGGGACTTTTCCGGAGCATCTCACTCGACAAACGGACAGACGTTAGCAAAGAATTCAGGCATTTGGCTAAAGGTAGACCAAATAAAATGATATGCTGGTAAGGGTCCTTGTTGTCGGGAGGGAGGCAGTTTTTTAAAAAACCCTATTGACTGAAATAAAATGCATAGACTTAGTGTTAACCTATCCTGAATTACCAGTTGTAAGAGTATTTTTATTTAGCACTAGCTTCCGGATGCTATTATAAATTACTGGCAGTTGTTCCTCGACGTTCTACGATACTTTGTTCACATTCAAAAGACCTGGTCAGATTTGAAAATGTTTCGGCAAGGCTCGGGCAAGAAAATCTGCAGTGTTCAACTTTTTTTATTTGCCGCAACTGTTCTATTTGCAGCAACTTTTTTTATTTGCAGCAACTGTTTTATTTGCAGAACCTTTTTTATTTGCAGCAACTTTTTTATTTGCAGCAACGTTTTTTTATTTGAAGCAACTCTTTTTATTTCAATATTTGCAGCAATTTTTTAAATTTGTATATAGGGTACAATGTTTAATACACGGTTGACCTTTTTTATGTAGTCAGTAGCGTAGGAAGGATCTGAAAATTTTGTAGGCCCATGAGCGGCGTAGACGCGAGCGTTTTTTGAAAATTGCGTTTCTGAAATCGCTAGAAATGCACTAAAATCATAAAACCCAGCGCAGATGTTCCTCTCGTGCCAATGCTAGAAACTGTCTTCCCTGGAAGAAAAAAAAAAGTTTTTTAGCGTTTTTTGAAATTGTAAATCTGAGTAGTCTAGAACCCTTGGATCCGTCACTGCCGACCTAGGTTTTTTTTCAAATGTTCAGGGGCCCGGGAAA
>JAOBYE010710436.1:0-11166 GCA_025403585.1 Parazoanthus swiftii
TTCTTTGAGTCCATAGCTTCCAGTATCTTATCCGACATCATGACGTTCAGTGTCTCAGTTGAGTGTGACTTTTTGTTTCCACTTTGTTGCTCAGTGAGACGCTTCTTGTTTTTCATGTAGGAAGTTAGCTGGTTTAAAGCCACACGTTCACATGTGACACAGGGACACAGGGCGATTGTTGTTGGCCACTTCGTGATCTCCTTCCTTAGGTAATGGAATAACTTCGGCGATCTTCTAGACCGTCGGAAACACAGAAGATGTTTTTCAAACGAGATCTGGTCTAGGCGAACAAGTTTAGTAGACAGAGCATCGCGTTCTGTATTAAGGGTACTGTACCCAATACCCAAAAATATCTATTTCATCTTCTCTAATTGGTGAAACTGGCTCGAACTAAAGTATGTTCCCAATTTACGATTGTACGGTACGTACGTCTTCTTAGTAATCTCTCTCCATGACTGCGCAATGATCGTCGAAGCATTCTCCGAAAGTCCTTGCCTTTCGAGCTGCCCCCGGACACGTAGCATAGAAGAAGGGTGATTTTAGGGTACAAGAGATGAATTTGGGCTGGTTGGTTTGGCAAGAAAAGGGTGTTATTTGTAATTGGTAGGATCAGAAAAGGCTGAATCAATGTTTGTATTATGACTGGCCATGGCCTCCAGGACTTAGTTGGCCACGTGGGAATTACAGTCAAAACGGTTGCATCCTCCAGTATTTTTGATCATGAATCACTTTCGGTATTATACTAAAATGAGGACAGCATAGAAAATATAAGGTTTCCATGGTATTGTAAGGGCATCGATTGTTTCTTCCTCTGGGTCTGGTTGATAAGCAATAAGGGAGAGTTCAGCTTCAGCAAGTACTAAGGTCTGAAGGCAAAGAGGTCAGTTTTGGGAGCAACCTGCACCACCTCCACTGCTTTCTGGAATAATTGGTAGTTCAGTGTCCAATCAGTCTTTTTCTGCGTTTCCTAGACTCTTCATCAGCCAATTTATTGTCTTTGCCAGGATGTGGGCTGTATAGTCTATACACCAGTCCCATATTGATCGTAATAACTGATTTCGTTTTCGAGAATTGCTAGTACCCATTTGGCTAGTACCCATTTTGCCTATTTCAGCCTTTTCTGTCATAACTATTGCTAACCCTGACCAATACATGTTTTCCTTCGAATTGCTCTTGGATTAGGACAATTCAGGGTTGTTCAGTGTTTCTTACCAATCCCTGAAAGGTGTAGTGGTATTGCCGACCGATCGATTTGGCTTTCGAGTTTAGACAAAAATAATTGCCGAACACAGATTCATTTGCCCCCATCTACCCCACATAGTACCCTTCCACCTCTTTATTAGAAGTTGGGAATTAGAGTCAAAGTTATGCCATTCGATATTAGCTAATGCCCAACAAACCCGTAAACGTTACTTATAAAAATACTCAAGTTCAGTTTTAAGAGCAAATATAAGTTATAATCTCACAAAAAAAACAACCTCAAGTTCTCTTTGAATTTGGTGTAAACAGAAGGGAAAACGGTCTAATGGATAATACCGCAGAATCCAGCATGGCGCCGGAGATCGAAAACTCGAATGAAAGCTTGTTTCGTAGCTAACTCCAGCGTGCTCCCTCGGGTTACGTGACCCTGGAGGGCTGTACTCAGTTGAGGATCAAATGCCAGAACTGGATCTTCTGGTAACTCTCATTTACTGTCAAAGCCTCAAGCATGGGTTTCTGGATTCGCCAAGGTGCGGCGTGTTACAGGTGATCCAATGTGCAGATCGCTGTTACCTTTCTACTCTGATAAGGTTTCAAACTGCTCATTACTTTTGAACACAAAATTTCAGCTGTTGACAGATAAACCGTCATATCTTACTTATCAGCGAAAGAAACGCCGAAGCGCAGCAAAAGTCAAGGTAAAGTTTGCGCCGAGCATCTCAAGAACACAATGGTTCAATCGTTCAAATGTGATTTAGATGAGATTTTGCCCATAAGGGAATTATCTCAACCTCTAGTACTTTATTATGTACTGCTGAGTTTGTCTTTACAACACTGACTTGAGAGGTAAGATAGTAAAATGACATGCAGGCACTTATGTGCAGCAATTTCCTAATAACAAGTTCACTGTCTTTGAACCTGATTTATGCTAATCGGTTGTCTCAAAATACTTATGGAAATTACTCATCCCGACTTAAGAATAGGAGGTTTGAATATACAAAGACTGCTGTATTCTTAATAGCGGTTCTCACTGATGAATGTATTATCAAAAAGGTGCTTGCTGCTCTGAAAGCAATGAAACATTTAAGCCGTCATTCCATCGCTAATAATGATTTACAACTTTCTAGTTTAGCCATTTTTTAATATTTTTTAACTGTGTAGGACTCTATAGGGGTTTGTTAATCGGCAAAATTTACCTGTTGCAACCTCAAAACAGACCTGTAGCAGTCAGGAGCCACCTTAAAACAGCTTAGTTGGAAGATCGATTCTCTCTTAATTAGAATTGCATCCGTAGTAAGGCCATTATGATGTGTAAGGCACTAAAAGGTCTTGCTCCTAATTATCTAAGAGAAAATTTCTCCTGTGTTTCCCAAAGATATAATCATATTTTGAGGAACTTAGACGGCAATTTCGTATCATCCCGATCCAATAAAATGTTTCAGTTATAATCGAGCAGCATTATAGAATTCTATTCCTAGTGACATTAGGAGGTCGCGAAATTTGCGCAGTTTTAAAATGAGTGCAAATAGTGCTACTGTAAGTGTTAATGTTGCATGATTGATTCTAGATGAGTTTTTGTTCAGTGACCAATCGACCGAAGCTTCTCCGAAAACCATAATTTTGTTAGCGACAGATTTCTTACCGTATAAAATAAGGATTACTTACTAACTCACTTACTTACTTACTTACTCACTCACTCACTCACTCACTTACTCACTCACTCACTCACTCACTTACTTACTTACTTACTTACTTACTTACTTACTCACTCACTTACTTACCTACTTGCTTACTAACTACTTGCTTAATCACTTAGTTACTTACTGACTCACTCACTCACTCACTCATTCACTTACTTACTTACTTACTTACTTACTTACTTACTCACTCACTAACTTATCTACTTACTCGCTTATCTTCTTACTTACTTATCTGCTTACTCACTTACTTACTTTCCGTTTGTGAAAAATCTAATGATCACTAATGGGTTTCCAGCAAAGCTGTTTAAAAAAAAAATTAAAAATGTTCATTTCGCATTTTTGATAGCTAAAGCTTCTAGCATCTTCTCAAGCAGATTTTGACTTACCACCAGCAATCATTGGAGTTGTACAATCTTGGCAATTCACTTCAGGTAAAATAGTTCCTTCAAAACCATATAGAGTTTCAAAAAACGATTTGAAATCACGTTTCGAGTAAATATCCAGCTACTAGTATTTGTGAAATACCAAAAAAAAATGAAAAAAAAACCACACGAAACAACCAGAAATGGCCATTTGCATGAAAGTAATAAAGCAAGAGTTTCGTACAATCTTCAATTTCCCTCAAAAACAGCATATGCAAGGACACAAATTTACCTGACAAAAAGCTTTTTGAAATCCTTTTATTTATTATTTCTGGTTCAATCCAGGGCAAAGTCACACTATAAAACAATTAACCATTTCGTTTTGAAGAAATTGTTAAAAACGAGTTTTTGACAGGCTTCTTTGATCAATCATCCATCATGCGCAGTTCTACCCACTGCATCATACATAACCCGTAATATTCTCAAACCAGGTTTGCATTCTGCCTTAACATCTGCCCACAGTAGAATGCGGCCTGGCGAGACCGGACATATTTGCTTAAGAATACTGAGCACCTTGCGGGGTGCTTTTAGTTTTTGCCCAACAAAAATCGCCGACATGGTTTTAATGTGTGCACTTTGCCGATGCTAGAAACATGACAAATGGCAATGTAAAGTGAAGTCTGAGTGACTTTTGACTCCGTGAACGTAAATTTTAGTCCGTAATTAATGTAACAAATTTTCCTTACAATTAATAGTTTGGTAAAATAATTTAAAGATTCAAACAGAAAATTCTAAAGCTTTCCAGTGGTATACAGTTTTATAGGGTTTTGACGTTTGTCAAACGAGTTATTGGACAAAATTAAGAAGTACCCCGATAGGTATTCAGTAACTTTAACTGTTGGATGCTGAGATCACGACTCCAATGCTTATGTCATTTTTACAGTGCCAATAAACAATTCTTCAAAACTGGCAAGAATTAAGCTTTCCCTTCCAATGAGGCTCGGGCACCAGCAAATATGCCAAAAGTTAACAAATTTAGGCAGTTTCTTTACACTTTCTTACGAGCATCCTGCCGTTCAGAATTCAAACAGATATGTGCGTGGTGAGTGTCACGTGATCGGCTATCATATACATATTCTAAAAACGAATGTCATACCAAGTCCCCGAGGTTTAAACCATGGAGAAATAACAGATTCAAGAGACCCCTACGTCCATCCGAAATACGCTTATAATACGCTTTTTTCATACATTTGCTTGACTGTGTGAAAGACCCCTTTAACTGAAAGCAATGGAAAAAGCTAAAAATCACGCCACAGTACAACATTTCAACTGCATTTTCGAACAAAGTAAAACTGCGAAGACCAAATAGAATATGTATTTTATGAACACAAAAATTGATTTACTTATAGCAATTTACTAATAGCAAGCTTTTTTTGTTAAATACTTAGCTTCCAAAGAAGCCGATTTATTTTCTTTGCAGTGGGCCTACTTTGGAGGCTATCGCCAGGCCACAAGGTTCCCGGCAGAACTCTTACATAATTCAGGAAACCTAAAATTGAAATCGGCATAACTGTCAAGAAAAAACAAATGCCCAGAGGCATTAAGGCTTCATCTTTATACTTTCAAATTAACTACGAAAGCTTTTACGCAACGATGTTGCTTTGAGGAGCAGGGATGGCGAATTCACTAATCAATTATGCAACGTGGGAGTTGGATCTCCAGAGGAGGGCGAAATCCCCAGTGTCATTTTCTCTATAAACTCAAAAAAAAGGACTTTTGGTAATCTGAATTTAAAGTATATGTTACCACGCCTATATATTAAAAAAAACCTTTTGGAACATGTTTTGCTAAAGTTGCTTTCATATTCCAAGTTAGTTATCTGGTGAAACATGCACCCGTGAATGCAGTCTTAGGTTGCTATAGGTAACTGTCATTTTTAAACTCATACAATTTTTGAAAAGCAAATCAAAATGCTTGTGGTAGCCTAAACGCAGACATATGTATTTTCATTCGCTGCGAAAAGTCTCTCAGCGCAGCGAAGGAGAATAGTAAAGCTAAGTTAAAGCTTCGTATACATAAAAGTTCACACGGCAATATTTCTACAGTAATATAATCCTTTATCGTCTGAGATCAAAGGAAGGGCTAAACCTGATCCGCGAGCAGGCTTATTTGAGTGACTGGAGGAAGGGTTCCCAGGTTCCACGTTGCAAAACGCTGGACAGGTGGAATGTGGGCTCAAAGAACTCTTTCGTCTCTTTCTTCGTAGACAGGTGTAACGTAGACGCTGGGAAGAAGATTAGAAAAGCTTCCAACGTTTTTTTTGTTCTCTTTCTTCTTAGAGATATAGGGGTTTCTGCCTGCATGCGGGTAAGTTGACACAAAAACAAAACAAAGTTCTAGAAATGCACACATTCTAAGCATCCTTTATCGATGATCAGGTAAATTATCTTCTAATTTAGCACCGTAATAGTTAGTCTCTACTTGGCTTGTTTCAAAAGGTTTGAAATTAAGCGAAGTGACAACGTCTCTGAAATGATTTTAGCTTGTCCGGACAGATGAATAAGGGTGTTTAACGCAAGAAAGGCGTAAAAAAAACCAAAGGTTAGAGAAAAAAAAGCAGCTCAATTTCAGTAGGTTTTTACTGAACACCTGGCCACCATCAAGTCTAAATATACAATGAAGTATGGGGGGTATGTAGGTATAGCGAATACGTACTGATAAATACATTTTCCGTAATTTTTTTTGGATTTAGTACAACTTAAAAAGGAATGGTCGTATGTTCCGTTTGCACACACAAATGACCGATAACTGAATAAAAGTAAAGAGACAACCATGCAGTTGATTTTCATAAGATGTCAACTGGGCTGTTGCCTTACAATTTGTTTACAGCCTCTTTTAAACAATGTCCGCAGTAGTTAAACTCTTCAGAATACTGCTACTTGTCTATTACAGATTCGACTAGCTTAACAAACGTAATAAAAATACTAAGTTTTGTTTAAAAAAATCCAGCATCAGTCTTCATGTTCATACTAAACTGATCTTTTAGTTTTCGTTGCTTGATGTCGTTGTAAAACAATAGTAAATTATCAGATAAACAAGCCTGTCGTCTGATAGAGACTATTAAAACTAGGATAACCCGACACACCATAAGACATATCGTGAGAAGTTGGTCTTAAAGTGACGATTTGTTCAGTTTTCTTCGAAATCGTTTCATTTCGTTGATAAGTTATAAGAAAAGAAAATGCTTGTGAATATCATTGCAACTAATAATTATGGCAGATGTTTTTTGCTCGCTCCACCGAGTACTTTCTCCAAATTAAACAATAAAGCTTCCCACGTCATTGGAATGACAGGCGGATAGAGGCAAATTTACACAAGTAAAATTTTTTTCAAAGCATGGCTTTGTTTAATCTTTTTCGACAGACGTTACGTTTTTGTAGTACTCATTACCTCAAACCGATATGGAAAGATCAAAGTTGCTTTAGTCAGCCACTAAAAGGATAATTTTGGTTTCCAGATTAGTGGGATAATCCTATAGTAAAAGGTTTCGCCAGGAGAAACTATTGGAAAGCCGACGTGTTCACAAGGTATAAAAGATTAGGTTTCTTGTACGACTCTTAAGTCGTATATTATATTATGTTGCCCATCACGTTTTAAAATTCCTTAAAAGGGTGCAGCGCTGTTGCATGTGAAAAACAGCTAACTAAAATATGCCATGCCTAGCCAGTAGAAGGACAAAACTTTATGTTATCTAGCTTACATGTATTTATCAGTAATACTATGATGTACGAAGACAATTTCTTGTATTTAAAAACATATAACGTCTCAAACTTTTACAGTTGTCAGTCAGCCGTTAAACTATATAATTCTCAGGCCTTTAGCTAAGTTTGTTTTCTAAGCTAGAATATCTTGATTTGAATTTTTTCAGAATAGAAAACATACGTCACAGCAATCAAATATAACACTTTTGGGTTGGAATCTGTCAGCTCTTCAAACAAGATTTTTCACTTTATTGTTCAAAGCCCAGGCTGGTTCTCCTACTCTTGTTTACTCTATTATGCTGTATTTCTTTGAAAATAATGTTTCTCTAAAACTTTGTGTGGGTCTGTATGGCAATGATATTGAGATCCTCTGTAATATTCCTGGCTGTCAACTCTATCAATATTGACTTCAAGGGGAAGAATTGTTTAGCTAAGGATGACTTGAACAATAAAACCTGTTTAAGGATTCGTACACACAAAATTTCAGTTTAAAGGCAGCCCGTTTTACAGTTTTTTATTCCTCTGTCGTCTGAGTACAAGAGAGTAGACATATCTGGTTGTCTGGAAGAATAATGTGAAAAATAAATTTTATCGTCTCGTTTCCACGTGTAATCAGATTTAAAATTATAGAAGTTGTCTAAATAGTGCCTCTATTTGGTCCTATGCGCTTACTGGAGACAGTGTTGATATCGGGGATATTGCGTATATAAGAGATAGTGAGCTAATTGGAAAATTGCGCTTATTGGGAAAATTGTGTATATTTAAAGCATAATAGAGACAGTGTACTTATCGCATAGAGTACGCTTATTCGAGACAACGTCAGCATTTGAAGCATCCAGGTGAACGGACTAGGCGCGTAAGTGATGCCGGACTGATTCTGGCATATTGCACCTTCCCACAACTCCTTGCGCGCGCGATTGCTTTTCCAAAATGGCGTCCAAATTCCAAAATCACGACTCCTGTGTTTTTGTGCCTGAATTGCTTTCTGGGATGGTGCCATATACCAAATCGAGGCGGCGCGCTCTGATTGGCTTACTGAGGTCACGTGAGAAACTGCCGATCGTCTGGATTGCACTTATCGGACACAGTACGTTTGTTCAAAACAGTGCCGAAATTGGCGACACTATACTTGTCAAAGGTTTATTGGGAAAACACGTTTATTTCAGGCTGTACGCTTATTGGAGACAGTGTGCTTATTAAAGACAATGCGTTTGTTGAAGACGATGCACTTATTGGAGACATTGCGGTTATTGCTATTAGAGCGAGTATGTTGGAAACTGTGCGCGTATTGGAGACAGCGCACTTATTGTAAACATTCCGTTTACCTGACTGTACGGTTACCGAAGACAAAGCGTTTGTTCAATAAAGCGTGCTTTTTAAAGTCAGTTCGCTTATTTGAGACACTGTGCTTCTTGGATACGGTTAGCTTATTGGAAATAGCAACAAATATTAAAAAAGGGTCTGCTTTTTGCAGACAACACGCTTAGTCAAAATGGTCCAACCTTGAGGGGCTGTGTATGAGCTTACAAGAGATAATGGTTTTACTAGAGAGAGTATGCGTTTTAGATACCATGCATTTAATGGGGACAAAGCACATAACTGGTGAGGAACCGTTACATGCATGAGCATTATAAACTTACACAATACGAGAACCAAGTGCATGTATGGCAATTTTATGCTTTTATTGCCGTTATTTTGCCAGACTATAGTTCTTTCACCTTAACTGAAAGCGGATTCAGAAATGAGTTGCTCACTTAAATCGTAACTAAACTATCAAAAAATAGGCGAGACAGCATTCCAACATTAAATATTAAATCCATTACTTACATCAGTGCACTTGCTGATATTGTTATAAGGTTGTGATCGAACTCAATTCATGATCTCACAAATTACTGTTTGGTTGATGTTAAATACTTTTTAACAAGTTTTAAAATGCCAATTCATATTCGCTGTTTTAACAAACGAAAACCAATTGTTGATTCTAGAAAGAATAAAGTGCAAAAATGTGAACATTACCTGTGTGAGATGCTGAGCATGTTTTATAAATATAAATTTAAAGCTACTCAAAACTTGTTTCTCTTCAAGTGTAAGAAATAAGACGAATGGGAAAACCATAATCAAAGGCAAAATCTCATCTAGATCAGCCAGGGATCATATGCTAATTTTACGGCTATGCTGCTTAACAGTTTTCACCCTGAGGTGAAATCTTCTCACGGTTTTAAATGTATTCAAATCGTTGTACTGGAGGCTTACAAATATTGACTTTTTTATAGCTTATTCACCATACTGCAAAAATTGACACTTTTGTAACTTGTTTGTTTCAAGCTTATCAATTTATAGCCTAATATCTTAACTTGAATTTAGTTAGTATTTGTTAATGGGTATGTTACTGTAACTACATCCGTATAGGAAGAAGTTGTTGTTTCTTAGTTAAACAACATCTTTGGAAAGCAGTGTAAACTGAAAGACTACTATGGATAAATAAGGTTATTATTATTAATATCATATTATTATTATTATTATTGTTATTGTTATTATTATTATTATTATTATTAAAATTATTATTATTATCATCATCATCATCATCATAACATGGAATGTTTAAAATGATTCTTGGAGCAGTTCAGCAAAAGTTCACTTTCATCAAGTTGTAAATTCCTCTTTGACACTCGTAGTGTTTTTATGACATTGGGATAAAGTATCCACGTCCTACAACTGATTACTGAGGGAGCGTGGCAAATGTTAAAAAGGGCTAACCTTCAAAAATTATGTTTCCACTTAAAACTGTAGATAGTTTTTGAGAACCATCTTCAATCTGTTTGTAAACCTGTGAGCCCGAAAATTAATGTTTTGCGGTCTTATTAAACTACCTCCCTACCCTCTCCTCCCCAGTTTGTTTTGGAATTATTATGTTTTATGACCAGTTTCCAGCTGTTTCTTAGAACGTATTCAATTTGCTAAACTTATGGTGTTCACAAATACTGCAACAACAAAGATTGACGTTAAAATGCCTTAGTTTCCGTAAATCCATAAAATCAAAAAACCACATAGAAATTTATGGAATTATCAAACTGTGTATGTGTGTCTATTGCAGTTAAGTTGCTGCCAAGGAATGTGTTTGGTTAGAGTATATATTATCTCCAAAACCACAAGATGATTTTTTTGGTTTTTTTTGTTTTTTAACTGAGTGTAGTTTTTCAAAGCGAAATTCAGTGTGATCAATTAGGAAAAGTTTTGTTTAAACTAACAGATATGCCTTAATTTTGTATCTTATTTCAATGGATTTTTCTAAAGTAAACAGACAATTGATATAAACTTGCCGTTTTGTCAGTTTTGTACAACCCCGGAAATCGAGCTGACATTATTCCACCCTTATAAAACTACTAACTAGAAGAACGTGACCAAAACACTATTGATCGGAAATTGTTCTCGTGTCAGGTTGTGCAATAACCCTCAATAAAGGTTTGCATGACGTAGGAAAACTCATACACTAATATGAGTTAGGATCAAGTCTTAAATTAAAGGTTCTTCGACTTTTCTGGGAGTTCATTGCATCTTATAGTTAGACTAATAATTGTAAAAATTGTTATGACCTTAGAGCTTCCAAAATGTTAATTCATCAGTCCAAAATGTGGCATAAATTATTTAGAGTGAACAAATGGAAGCTACAAAGAACGAAACGTGACATTTCAAAAATGCCAATGAGAACTGATGACGTACTTTAGAAAAGTATATTTATAGCAAGTCAAAGCTGTTGCTTCCTCAGCATCAGAAATTGCACTCACCAGTAAATTAAATACTAGCGATCGTTTTGCCGCTTGCAAACTTACTGTGAGGGTGCTCGCAGGTATCTTTCGTGTGTGAGTGATACTAAACTGAACATAGGGAACCATCAAAAGGTAACGACTTCGGTAAAAAATTTTTTTTTTTTTTCGAGCGACAATTTGCTGATTCATATATATATATATCTGGCTGGTTTTTTAAAAAGGTGCCTAGTGACCGCGACAAGATTTTACGGCGAATCGATCACGGCCCGACTCCTCCCCAACTGAGCTCTCTTTCAGCCCTTGTAAAACTCGTAAATCTTCCAATATCCTAAATATCCTAGACATTTGCAAAGAAAGCCAAGTCCAGAGAGCCGCT
>JAOBYE010710458.1:0-10000 GCA_025403585.1 Parazoanthus swiftii
TATTAAAATGGCCGCCATTTATGAAAGTGGTCTATTGTATTATATTAAACTATAGTACATTACATTATATTACATTATGTTATACTATATAATTGTAATATATCATTTTGTATTGTATTGTAGTATAGGATATGATATGACATAGTGTATTATTCTCATTATCAAAATAGACAAAAGGCTATAAGTTGTTAAACACATTCAAACCCAAACGTTTTCGACAGTAAAAAATCACCAGGCGATGATGATAAAGTTTCTTTATAAAAAATCGTAGCCTTTTCATTAATTTTATCAATGTTAGCGATTGTTATGACATTTATCTTATTATTTAGTGTCACTGTTATTGTTATTATTATTATTATTATTATAAACACTGTAGATATAATTTTGCCGTTTCTTTTCACAGGACGGAGGAAACCCACAACTCTCGGCCCAGACCCTTGTCATCATCACCGTCACTGATATCAGTGATAATCCGCCCAAGTTTGTCAAATCACCTTATTCGGAAGATATTGAAGAGAACGCAGCTAAGGTACACCCATTTTGACAAAAACTACTTTATCAAGTTGTTGGTAAAAAAAACTCTAGTTCTTTTAGTGTCTTGAGAGGTCATCTAAAGGTTTTTAAGGAGGGGGGGTTGATTGGTGTAAGATTTATTTTTACCAAACGCTACTAATTATGTTTCGTTAGATCAAAGCTCTTTAAGTCAAACTAACTAACTAACCAACTAACTAACTAAGCTGACTTTAGTTTTATCTATTTGTTTATGAAAATATTTATATAGAGAAGCCCAGTTCAGCAGAGCTGGTTTGAATGGGGCTGTACAAGCTAACGAACGTAAACACTATCGAATCTAACGAAATTAACTCATTACTTAACTAACTAGTTAATTATTGCAAACTAACTAATTGACCAACTAAGACGACTAAATAGCTGATAAACAAACTAGTGTAACTAACAATAAACTTGACTTACAATACATGTTAAGGTTTTGCATAAAAAATGTCTATAAAGGCCACAGTCTTGGTTCGTTGGGTAGTTAGTTTACCAATAGCGTTCCGATGTCATCATGTCCGTCGTCATGAGTCTTTGTCAAATGGAATTGAGTTCGGTTCGATGAAAGTGCGATGTTTACACTTGGCCTTAGATTATAAGAGATGTTGTTTTAAAAAACACAAAGAGAAAATAGTTAAGACAAAAAAAGTAAATGTCGAGATAAAGAAAACAAGGATAGAGCGTGCTTAGGAGGATAAGATCTAGGAGAATCCAGATGGAATTAGAAGAAAAGGAGTAAATGGTGAGGAAGAGAGTTGAAAGAGACGAACGAAATTGGAGTTAAACAGCAAGCTGGTAAGGAGAAGACTGCAACGTTAGTGATTTTAGTTATTTATCAAAATATGAAAAAAGTTCCTTACAAATTAAACAAACTTGAACTTGTTTTGAACTTATTAAATTTACTGTAGTAGCCAGCCAGTTGTGAAATAGTTTGCCCGCAAATCTTCAGAAAAACCTATTCTTAATGTCTTCAAATTTACTCTCTCAAGGAACAATTACTTTTAACTCATTTTTATCCTTGGTTGCAATTTTATCCACTTTTATTTCTATTTTCAATATTTCATATCCCGTATTTTAAATTGTAATTTTTAGATTTAGCATTGTAAGTAGCTGAGAGCCACAAGTTTGTTAGTGTTTTCCACCATTAAGTATATCTTACCCTCAATAAACAACGTCGTTATTATTATTATTATTATGACTACTATTATTATTATTATCATTATTATCATTATTAAATATTATTATTATTATTATTATTATTATTATTATCATTGATATTTAAATCATATGCACATATGCACTGATACACATTTACTCGACTTTCCATCAGGGTACAGTAGTTCTGAAAGTGAGCGCTTTCGATGGCGATGTTGGTGTAGGGGATCCTTTGCTCTATAGCATCATTTCAGGCAAGTGCGACAAGGCTTCTATTACAGTTTTAATGGTTTCAACGCAAGGGAAGCTATAACAAAGATTTTTCAAAATATTAATCAGTTCTTTGACGATTTTAACTTGTTTTTCTAATAACTTACACTGAAGAACAAGAATAAGACTGGCGCGTTGTTTTGCCCAGTTAGTTGTGGAACGGACGTGTAGCTTAGCGAATGTGAGCTCGCCGTGTGGAGAAAAAGTAGTTTCAATTTTTACAATTATTGAACAATCATAATAGCACTAGAAATAATAAAAATCATCGTTATCGTTGTCATCATTGTGATTATGATGATGATGATAATGACAATGTTAATAATATGAACAATAATAAAATAATAGTAATATGAAAAAGAAGAATATTAACAATGATTATACAATTAATAACAATGATTTAATAAGAACTAGATGTAGGTGCGAGTTTGTGACGATTAGAGATGCTGTTTGGATCTACTCCATATCTTGTCTGATACTCCAGGTAACAAGGATGATGTGTTTACCATTGACAACACAACTGGTGCCATAACTGTCAACGGCAAGATTGATGCGGAGGAAACACCTTCATACACGATCAAAGTCCAGGTAAGCTGCGTCCACTTGGTACTCTCGCAAAGCGTCCACCAAGACATAATTTGAGAGCTTTCTCTTTAAAATATCAAATTTAATTGCTAACGCTCGTCCGAAGAAGCAATGGTTTTTTTATGCCCTGAGCGGGACTAGAATCGATGTCTCGCCAAACGTCTCCATGCTGATAACACAGCGAGATAGTAAGGTGAATTGGATATACAGTGTTTTGACTACTTCCGAAAATCAAGGGTTCTTGGGACCCCCAATCTCTATAGTTTGGCAAAGAAGATTGAAGTTTGTGCATCCTTTTTAGATTTTGTTGAATTTTCGTGCATCAAATACGCATTGTGAGGGGTTAACGGGAACCCCGTGGATAGCTATAAGTTTTCCGCTGGTCATTTTTTTCTTCACTCGAATGTATCGTTTGGCCCACAAATCAGCTTCCCATTGGGTTGCTGCGCTCAGCAGTCTTTGCTTATGCATATGTCTTGATATTGCTGCTGGCCTTTTGGATAATTCATGATCTTAAGCGGCGAGCCTTCTTTGTAATACCAGAAATAATCGTTTTGGTGGTTTAAATTGAATTCAAGACCTTCCTTCTTGCCTTTAAAGTCACCGTGTTTACCTGCAGAACCTTCCTATCATCACCATGTACGCATGTAAAAACAATACATACAATTCTAGCTTGTCTCAAACCCTACTTCAAGTCACTGACCACTCTGGCGACATAAGTCTGTCATTAGTTTGCAGTCACAAAATCCTGGGACGCTCTGCTACATGAAATGTCAACATCATAAATAGTATTAAATGCTCCGTCAAAACTTGTTTATATTACCATTTAATTAAAAATTTCAAATATAAATATTTTAAGTTCGGTGTAGTTTTTTAATTATTTTAGTAGTTTCAATGTTGTAATTGTAAAGCACTTTTGGCCGTTCCTATGTAAAGAATTCTATACACAGTCTAATTGTTTTCAGTTATCATTGTTCACCGAGTTGTAGTTGTACAAAGTTTTTGTAGAGAAGCATTGGCCGATTGCACCTAATAGCTTGTTACCTGGTCAACAGGCAGTTGAGATTCCAGACCCGGACTGGAACACAACTGTGGAGGTCAACATTAGAGTGTTGGACCAAAACGACAACGCACCAACCTTTTCCAAGTCACTCTACCACTACCAAGTGAAGGAGGATGCAGCACAGCCGGGGTATCCGATCATCGACAAATTTGACGTCACAGACAAAGATGAGCAGGTCAGCCTGAGTAGATTGGTTTGTGGGTATATTTTGATCATTCACAAAACCAAGTTAAGGCCGATTTGTACTAGTCGAGTATGGTTTTAGTTGGCTTAATGGAACGCGACAACTATCTTAATTCATTCCAAACTTTTATATGGTGTCTTTAATATTTTCATTGGTAAAGTAAGGCAAGGTAAGATTTAGGAACTTAGGAATTATGCGATAGGATTTACAAAGAACAAAATTACGTTTCAAGGTAAATGTTTTCAAAATGGCTACTTGTAACCTTACTTTTAACATCCTATACAAATCTGGTTATCTCGTCTGCTTATGAATATTTCAGCGAACGAACAATTACTTTGAGTTTGAACTCTCTGGAGAGGAGAGCAAATACTTTGCTATTGACAAGAAAACCGGCAGGCTGACCATAAATTCAACGTTGGACTACGAAAAACAAATCAACTACACATTTTATGTAAGTACTGGTAAGAAGTAATGGAAGTAATATAATCTAACACCCTTTTGAAGTGTGAAGCTTTACTGTCATCTTTTTGGGTGTGGTTTAGTTCGCTGCTTAGAATTCAGAAAAAAGATGCATATATTGTTCTGACTAGTTGACAGAGCCATTCAAACAGAGTTTGATGCATTTCATTCACGGAGCGATAGAGTCTACAATAACATTTATAACAGCAACGTAGTTACGGATTAGTTTTTGTAATGTTAGGGCGCGAATTCGACAATAGGTTATACATGGTGAAACAAATACTATAAAGCATTCACCGAAATCGCAAGTCTGTGCTAGTTTCGACCTTCAAACTTGCGTTTGCGATCAGCTTGGAGTTGCATTGACTTGTGATAAGTTTGTGTTACGATATCACATGATGAAAAACATGCATCATTCAAATATGATACAGTCAAAGCAGACTCGTTCAAGTCAACAAAAGTTCATGCGGGTTAATATTTAGTCAAACCAATAGCAATTTTATCACGAATATGAAGTCTACCGGCATTAATTGAGAAGGACTGAAAAGTCCATTTGGTCATCACTCAGGATTAATTTCATATACATATACTTCGAGCTGTATATGCAAGAACAAAAAACAAACTACTGCCAAACTCCTTGAGATCTCACGACTAGCAAAATAATTTACGTTGTCAACTTTTCTTACCCCCCTCCCCCCTCCATCTTCCCTCACGGTGTTGGTCTATACCTTAAATAACAATTTCGATTGAAAACAACTTTTTACGGAAAGGGGGAGGGGTGGGGTGACGGTAAAACAGAATTGTAGACGCATGTATAGAAAGTCTTAAGGGTTTTGGCCTGGACAGTAAGTTTTTGGCACATTATAGGTCGCACTTGGTGTCAATATTAAACTTGACATGGATAAAGTGTTTTCTTTTTTTAAAAGGTCACATGTTCTTTTATAAAAAGTTACGGAACTTGAACACCAATTCTCGAATGGTTTTCAAACAAAAGCACTTTGTCAAAGGTCTCGTAAATATCTTAGGTACATACCTAATACATACCAGTACATACCAGATATAAACCAACTTCCACGTCACTGGTTTGCGTGTTTTACAAAACTTTAACAATCTTCGAAAGGCTGCAAAAACAGTGTTGGCGTAACTTTTGTCGCTCACCAAAAATGTTGCTGTTGGCTTGGTAATTCAGTTGTACCTACTGAAATTAAGTTTTCACATACATTCTTGTTTAACAAACAATTCTGCCGAACAAAAGTGCCTACCATACTAGCTAACCATAATTTCCAAGCAAGAATGCTAATGAACCTGTTTCTCCGTAACAGGTGAACGCAACTGAAACTTTATCGAAAGAAAAGTTATCGAGTAGTTCTTTAGTGTGGATAGAAGTTTTGAACGACAACGACAATAAACCGAAGTTCAACGCTTCTCTTTACAACTACACGTTTGATGAGGAAGTTCCCAAAGGCTTTGTCATTGCTCGAGTGACGGTGAGTGCATACAGAAACGGAATCGAGATTTCAGCCTTGAATGCTAAATGGGCGAAGAGAAGGGGGAGGTATTTGGAACCCCGCGGTTTTGCTATTCTTTGTATTTTTTATGTATCTTGCAATTGGGGTCATCAAAACTTTCTAAAAGTGGTAAGAAGAATTGCCTTCATCCTAGAGAATGCTATAACTTATGTTAAACTTTTTCAATTTGAATGTGTCTTACAGTGCTGGGAATAACATCGTCAATACGGCACAAATAATATATTTTTTAATTAAATAAAAATCATTGCAATACTTGAGACACCATTTCTGTTGTTGACATCTATACACACAACGTTAAAAAACAGATGGTTTAGAGAAAGGTAATTGCCAGGGGGTAATGGGCATATTCAAATGATTTTAATGTTCACTATGAAATCAGGGAGGCTGTAAGTCCTCTTCCAATTTTTCGTCTTTGTAAATACTAAATGTTATGTTTTGGCCCTTTTCAACATACCCGTTGAACCAGATTCGCTCTCAATGCACAGTACTTGGGGAATTTGTGCAGTTTTAAGTTGTTTTACATTTCTTATTTCTTTCAAAATTTGACAGGCCACCGATGAAGACCTGGGCACTTTTGGAGAACTCACTTATGAACTCAAAGGTTCTGATGCGAACTTGTAAGTTTCTTTGTATGCTCTCTGTTTGTATCTAGCACCTTCTTACATTTTGTTCATGAGTAGCAAGTTGTTTGATTCGTTGTTTGTAGTGTGTAACTATCAAATGTTTTTAGGCATCATCGTATTTAGAATTTTCAGTTAACTGAAACACTATTCTACTGAAAAACACTAATAATAAACTACTAAAGTTCGATAAGTTTTTACTCATACAACAAAAGTATAAAGACACAAATGATTATTACACCTTTTTATATGTCGTGTCTATTTCAGTTTTATGTATGTTTATTAGTTTTTCAATACGTAATTTGTTCAAACTACAGACATCTTAGAAAGCAACAATAACAAAAACAGCCGGTTTGAAACAAAAAGAAGAGCTGAAAAGCTACCACGTTGCAATGTGTAAGTCCTGATCGGTACTCAGAGGTATATGTTACAGCCTCCAACAATATTTGTCATAATAGGATTTTTAAGCTCCTTTCATTTTTGCTATGTTTAATTCAATAATTGCATACATTCCAAGTGTGATAAAAAAACTATATTACTTATTTTCCAATTATGAGTCAGTGGTTAAAGCACTTTTGTTTTTAAAAATACTCCAAACAGAACTTCAAACTCGTTCAAAGATTCTGATACTATTAGCTTGTATCCTTAGTAGCTCAAAAAACGTCTAAAAGCTTGCGTGAAGTTGTCCAGAGCTCTTCACAAATTTGCACGAATTGAAATAGTCAACAACAGAAAGTCGTAAAAACATTTTCCTTGTTCGTTATACCAACTAAATTCATTAGTTGTCTCGTTGATTCTTTATAAGAATTTAGATGATCACACAATAAAATGTTCGGTAAAATTTTTTTCTTCCCACAATTCATTACTATTCCATTCTCAACACACAACCGTAGAAAGCAATATTTCCCACGTCCTCTGCTTCTTAGCCACCACGAAACGTATCAACCTCACGTTATTCCAGAACACGGAAAGCAATTCAACCAAAGTCTTGTGATGCGTAATTTACCTCATTAGCTAAGGGGTGGACCATTAGAAGTGGGGGGAGGGGGTGGCAATTTCCATAAAAAAATTCTTCAAGCTTAAATCTTAAGAAAAAGAATTCATGCACGAAAACAATTCCTATAGCGGTTGCCAAAACGTGCATGCAAAACCTGGTACTTGAAAAAAAAATCGTGCAAAACAAAATTGCTAGTGCCACTCCCCCATCCCTTTAACCTATCTGACGATACTACTAGTTATATGCGTGCATTAAATGCTCAATCGTTTCCTTGAATTCAATACAGACGTCGTTTCTGTCGTTTATCTTTTCAGATTTTCTGTTGTGACAAATAATGGCACAATAATTACAATCGATGTTTTGGACTACGAAAAGGGCGCGCGGTATGAGTTTTTGCTTGAGGCCAAGGACGGCGGCGGATTGTTCTATGAGAAGCGTTCTAGTACAACTATTATTGTCAACATCAAAGACATAAACGACAATACACCATCGTTTGTGAATTTACCATACTCCATTAGCGTTGACGAAAACCTGCTGTCATCAAATGAAATTTTCAAGGTATTATGTTTAATAAGCACCCACTTTAAAAACGTCCCCCGGCTGTTTTAACAAGTTGCACCAATAATCATCCTCAAGCATAGCTCAAGTCTGTAGCACAGCAGAAAAACGATGTTTTGGTCTTGTAAGTCCTAACATCCGGGTTTTCAGTTTTGAATATTTCGGCACCGCCGTCTTGAAGTGTGACGTGTACGGTTGTAGTGCCAGGCTCCGCTCTTGTCTAAAAGTAATACAATAGTAGAGAATGGGAGGTGGCATGACACTGAAAACTGCAACACGTCAGCCCTTCAAGTGGCTAAAAGAGATAGGACGTAGTAGATGATATTAAGATTTCTATACAGTTAACAGTTATTCGAGGACATCCTTGGGATAAAGTGTTGCGACTCTATACAGCCGATCCACTCCTGTTTTGTATAGGGTGTTATGATTTTTACACAGCTTTTCAAGCTTGTTAAAATGTGGTAAAAATTGATACAAATTTGTTCTATCTCTTGTATAAAGTGTTTATCATGGCTTAAGGTGTACACTGTTGTTCTATCTATAATACAAGGTGCTCGGTTCTTTTCTGTAGGTTTCAGCTACTGACAAGGACAGCAAAGACAACAGAAGAGTAAGTCAGCTTGTTGATAATCGTCTGATAGTAATTTAAAGGCTTTACAGCCCTCAACTTTGCTTGGATCCCAGCTGAAATACCTAACAGCGTTGCTATTGTCTTCATATGCAGATCACGTACAGTATAACTAATGGAAATTCAGGAAATGTTTTTGCAATCAATCAAAGTGGTTTAGTTTCAGCAAGCAGTCCTTTGGATCACGAAAACATCTCTCTTTATGAATTAACGGTGAGTTACAAGTATGATTACCTCTGCTTTACAATAATAGTTATGCAGGACATTTACAGCGGACAGTAAATGCAATTCACACTTTTCCTCCAAAATTAAAATGTTTTTATTTCTGATACGCAACATTTGAATCAATACATTTTTTGCTTCTATATTACAAACTGAAAACGGAGGCTTAAAATTGAGCCAGTATTTGAATCATGAATTTTGAAGGAATAAATAGACAACGATTCATGTTGATGTCAGATATGAAAATATTGTATTAATTGTTTTACTACATCGCGTTTCTGCAGATAAAAGATTAAAAAACGACCCAATTCACGCTTTGCATTACCTTTGATCACTTCCTTGGGCATTGACCTTAAATTATAGATACGATACGATATGGTAAGGATTAAATCAGTGTTGACAGATCTAAAACCAAATATTTTGAGCCTTTACGGATGATTGTACACAAACTAAAATTGGTTTTGAGTGGACCTAACTTACTATGAATCCCCAACAAAATGCAAAATTGTTCTCAGTTCATGATAGCAGTCTCAATGATAATCATTCTACTGTTTTAATGTGTGTTCTAGGATGTTTTCAATATCATTATCTAAACAAATCAGAATGCTAGTAATAACTGAAATCTGACGGGGCAGATAATGGCGAAAGACCACGGTATCCCTGCGAGAAACACTACTACAACGCTACGGATCAGCGTGCAGGATTTGAACGACAACCGACCCATAATCAGAGGAGGGTCCTGGATTCGTGTGAACATCACAGAGGTAATTAGTCGTTTTGTCTATATCAGTTATAAATGAAAGACGAAAACCTCTTTCGGAACTAAATCGTCATTTAAGTATAATACCGGTGTGTCTTATGTAATAAGGAATAATGTCTGTTCTTTAGTGTAGCTGTTTAAACGCTGGGTTAAGGAGTGAACAATAAGAAGGTTTGGTGTTTCTTTGTTGCAGGGCGCTGGTGGAGGAACAATCGTTTACACAGTTGAGGCCAGTGACAAGGATGCTGGAGATAATGGGAAGCTAACATTTGCCTTGGCCTCGGGAGCGCATGGACGGTTCATAATGAACAGCGATACGGGAGTCATACAGATCTCTCCTAGCGGTTTGGATAGGGAAATCCAAAGTACCTATAACCTGACAATAAACGTGACAGATAGGGGGGAGCCTGGACTCCAGGTA
>JAOBYE010710469.1:0-25797 GCA_025403585.1 Parazoanthus swiftii
AGTAGTAGTAGTAGTAGTAGTAGTAGTAGTAGTAGTAGTAGTAGTAGTAGTAGTAGTAGTAGTAGTAGTAGTAGTGTTACTACCCGAGGAAAGGGTAAATGAGGTCTATGGGTTTGTTTTGACCACCGTCGTAATCACCTGATTCAGTCCCCCATAAGATATTACAGCATTTATAGCAATTGTGGCTGATTCCTTTGGTAAAGCATGTGATCCCCCTGCCCCGCGCTCTAATTTTCGCTCTTCCTCTAACGCGACTGATAAATACTGTTCCATTAGTGCAAATATCCACGGTATTTAAAAGTTGAACCGTAAAATATAAGTTGTTCTATATAACTTTATTTCTCACTGACGCGGCACGATTTATCACGGCATAGTAATTTACAGAGGTGTATATTCTATTTGACATTTAAAGTGTATATCTTTTTTACCAAGAGAACAAATGACAGATATTTGAAAAATCTTGGAAGCAAGAGGTCCCCATTTAACATCTCTGGTGTTGGTCTTATGCCTTCATCTTTGCTTTGAACTCTGCAAATAAAGCAAACAAGGGAACAAAAAAATATTTAGTAGTACCCTTTGCCTATAAATAGAAAGAAAATTTGATTGGTTGGATCCACCGGCCGAGTTATTAGCCCTCCTTCACCCCTGCTTATAAATCCTGTCCCTCCCGTTCATAATTCCATCAGACAACCAAAATGTGGACATACCCTCCCCCCAAAAAAAAATTCATTATATTTTGAGAACTTCTATTTTTGCAATGTTCATTTTCTGCGAGTTTATCAGAGCTTATAATCTGCATTCTTTGGTATTCTCCATTACTTACTTTTGGTCAGTGAGATAACGTTTTTAGGTCAAGGAGCGACCGAAATCTCAAAATAATGTGCTAAGAAGATATCTCAACGGCTGATGCTAGTAAGGAGCAGCACAAATTCAAGTTGATTCATCACAGAGAACAGAGTTTACACCCGTTCATAACCTAAAACGAATGGTTGTTTTCCAACTTCAAACAACGGTCAATAAAATATAACTTATATCATTTGCCTTGGCCTCATTTTGTGTTTTAGCACGTTCTTAGTAAATTTTTGCCGTCTTCAGTGTTCTTATATAAAAAGGGAAAGTCCCATCGTGAATATGACATTCCAAATTTTCTGAACCAAAAGTTCAAGGTATTTCCAGGATACCAAATATGGCAAAACTCAGATTTGGTATCCTTTTATAGGTTTTGTTCTTATCTTAACTTTCTGTACCCAGCGTCATTTTTGTCCCGGAATTCCTTCCCACCCCGGTATTTTTCCTCCAAGCATGAGGTAGAAAACACGGTGCAAGGTCCCTTGAGAAAGTTTTGTGGCTTTGTATCTGAAAGAGACCTATCTTACAAGAAAATTTGCCTTTTAAGCAATTTTTTTCGAATGTTTTTGAAAGACTAGTCCACGGCGTCCGTTTTATTACAACCTTCAAAACGGATTAAAATGATACCTAACAGTTGTTTTAACAGGAAAAATTCTAATTTGTGATTTCTGATTACTGCATGCATACCTGATCAGATTGAGCTTGTCGTACAAATCGCCAACCTCGACAAGCCACTGATTTGAACAGCTAAATTTGCTCAACTGCCAGCGGTGTCAACCGCGAAAATGTACACTACTTTTTATAACAAGCTCTATTACAAGACGACAGAAAAATATCTGAGTTTAAGAACACCCGAGAACAACCTATAGCTACGAACACACCTAAACGAAGCCTAAGTAAGCAATGTATGTTAGTTTATCCGTAAATGGAACAGTTGATATCTGTTACTACACTGTACTGCAAAGTAAAGATTTATTACAGTTTTTGGGGCGCGTCTCCCTTTCAGGGCAGCTGTTTGGTTCAGTTTGACCAGCTTTCAAGTTTTTGTTTTAGCAAAAGACCAACTCGGTGATCTGTCTCTAAAGAACGATCACCTTTGCGAATCTTAAAAATGGAATGGAAAGAGCCATGGCTGTATTACAAAAGTAATACATTACTACGTCATTTTAGTTCCCGAGTCTTACATACACACTGTTTCTTTCGATTTATAGCCAAATTTTGTTTTATGTAAAAATAATGCATTTGGGTATTGATACAGGTATATGAAAAAAGAGCGTCGGTAAATTGGGAAAGGTCCTTGAGTGCATGTGTAAGGACTCATTCAAGTCTGTTAACTAAAATCTCAAAAACGGTTCAAGTTCAAAATAGGGTTTACTTTTAAATTAACACTTTTGCAGCTGATATCCTCAAAAATTTTGAGAACGTTGAGCTCTGGACCAAATGATCAACTGTTTATCTTGTTTCGTTTTTGCTAATAGAAGAATTTTCAGAGCGCTACTTCTGCTGTTCAAACACATTCAGTTTTTACTACTCGTGCAGTTCTGTTGTATGCACAAACAACACTGAATCACAAGCAATGTACTCCTATATCTACATGACAACGATTTCACTCTCAGCTTATGTGAAATAAAACAAATGATGAAACAACAGAAGCAAAAGAAAAAACATTGTTCATAAACTACAGCTTCAGTTTTTAAAACTCAATATTTATCAACTTTTGGCTTTAAAAAAATTCCTTTTTTGGGCTGCTTTTCGGGGTAATTTTGATACCAAAATTCGATAAGTATATTATCAATAAATTATAAAGAGGAAGATATAATTTTGATACCAAACTATAGTGTCTTTTAATAACGTACTGCAGAACCAGACGAAATTCAATTTCGTCCCTTTTCAATTGGCTTCCGCGATATACCTACTGGCCAGCAGGAACGTGATCGTTCCTATCAGCTTTAATAAATCAGCTACAGCAACAGCAATAACATTTGCACCAACCCAAAGTAAACGGAAAGGAGAGTTCAATTTATTGATTCCTGGCAGCGCGAGAGATCTGGTTCTCGCGCGCACATGTGTTTTCCCGCCACAATTCGCCAAACTCCGATCTCGCGCTCCTGCCGGACTGAGCGACCGTTTGAGGACTGATCGATCCAGCAAAAGCACCAAAATAAACTATCAGTCAACACAAAATAAAACTGCCTTGAATTAGTTCGGCACTTTTAATTTTGGTTAAAATTTGGTCGAGTTTCTTTTTTTAAATTATTATTTCATGTGGTAAGGGTTAGACAGAAAAGCATGAATTGACAAAACTGGATTAGGATTTAAAGCAAGAATATTAACACAATTAAACTGAACGAAATGAATATATCAATGATTATAAGTTTAAAGTTGTTATAAAGTATTGAAAGGACAACCTCTTCTTTTCCTGAGGAAGTCAGAATCCTCGAACTCCCGCCACGCATTCTTGTATGCGTTTCTTTCCGGTTCTTCCTCTGCCTGCTCATGAACCAGATTGCGTCCCTGTCTCAGGTAGCCGTCACACGACTGGCAAAACATCCCAGCAACCACCACGATCACCATTAAGGCCAGGAAACTATTCTTTACTGCCATAGTTCTGTAATTAGAAATGGTTGTCAGCACATCAGCACCAATAGTCCAGTTTCGTAATCGTAGTTGCCGCTGATTACAATGACTACAGACTCTTTTACTCAGCAGTAGCCTCGACTTGGTGTTGAATATACAAAATACCAGCGAGAAGGATTGGAAGTCTGAGCCTCCAACAATAAAATAACTAACATCAATACGAGGCTTACGTTGAGTAAATGGCTCTGTAGTCATTGTAATCAGCGGCAACTACAAATACGAAACTGGACAATACAAACTAGAGTTATTTGACAACCTTTTGTTGAAACGCATTTGTTGTCCATCTCCTTATATGGAAACTAGAACGAATGTCGTATGGTTGATTGTGTTTAAAACAAGGGGGGAGCAATTTTCAATAGATACATTCTCTTAAACTGAATTCAAACCAATCATCTCTACAGTCAGAGGCAATCGTTTGGGTCAGCGGTCTTCAGCTTCATTCAAATGCGTCCCAAATGACAGAATATTCTGGCTCAAAGATGGTTTAGTATAAAATATACTTACAATCTTCGAAACAGCAGGCCTCGGTCACCTGTGACTAATGTAATTATACATAAGCTGCCGGGAAATAAAAAGTTAAACAAATAACAGATTTAAGCCTTTCTAAAAATTTCGGCAAATGAAAAATTTCCTTCAGCATTGCTGCAAAACGTGGCTTGTCAAAGTTCAGTGGAACTGCTTCGACAGAACAAATTTTTGAGTTCGCCTTATGTTTTTCAGTTTCCGTTGTATTTGTAGTCTAGCTGTCTGCAAAGCAATTTCAAAAACTTCAGATGTTAAGCGGAAAATAACGGCAATGTTTTTTCACTTGCAAGATATAGATTTTCATAAAACTAGTCGTTATTCATACCTTTTGAGCCCTTGAATTTGTTTTACACGACCAGGTATAAATTTCGGAGCGACAAAGAGAAGGCTTCAGTTTAATTACAAAATTGCAAATCCTGCATTTCCCGAATATTATTTCCTTCTCATCGTTTTAAACGAGACGATAATTCAGGTAATAGAACTCCCAAAAAGCAAGTGAAATCAGTTAAATACAACAAACTACAACAAAATACTTTAACTTTGAACCCCAGTTTGTGCTGCACATATCAAGGAAAAATATACATAATTCGAACTGATTTCTGTTAACGACTGGTGTTATGGTAGATACCGAATGCCAGTTTGTTCAAGAAAGCATAAACCGCTCAGAACGCGCGAAGTTTAGTAATTCTGCGATATAATAAACATTATAAATGATTCAGAAAAAAATTTCTCAGCATACTACTTATTTATTCATAATTTATCACTGTTGCATCTGAATCGCACAATTTATTTTTGCTGTTATGGTTGTGAATATTGAACCCCAGTTTTCCCAACAAAGACTGTTCTAACAAGAACGGAACAGCGTAAACAGAATGTCTCTGTAACCAAGAGGCTGCAAATTTGAGTTGATCATTTCTGTGTCATTAAAAGGTTTAGTTGCTATCTTTTCACAAATGGCATTTTGCATTTAGTAATCAGAAATGACTTCATAACTACTTCAGTCCTAAATAGAAACAATGTTTTCAGAAACAGAACTTAAAATACTTGTATATTGATATTGTATATTTTGGAATAAGGATTTTCTTAACTTATCGAAATCTTACTTAAACTGAACAGTTTTTGGAACTTCTTAAATGCACTCTGTCTTTTAAAAAACGAGTAATATTGGAGCTAAAATTGTAATGAATTCAACATTTTTTGGCGATTTCAAACTGAAAGTGTTGTTATATTTCCAGTTCTAGAAACAAGCTAAAACAGATTGAATCGAGCGATCACAAACATATCAACAATACTTCTGCAGTAGAGAATGTTAGTTTAAGTGGGATTTTAGCATACACTTCAGTTTTGTTCTGGTGAAAATAGCAAAATTATAGTATAGTTACTAGACATGAATGTGTTATATTTGAACAACTTGGAATTTATTGAACAAAAATATTATTTTCCAAAATTTTCATGGAAATTGTTCTTATCCAAATTTCAACATTGATTATGTATTCATACTATGTTCTTACTTTCTAAGCTTAAGCTCGTTTCTATAAGAAAACGTTTTTTAAGGAAAAAATATAGTGTTCCTGCACTCTTAGCTGTAGTATATCGGTTTTCGCCGAGTTTCAAATTAGTTTCTTCAACTGACATAACTTGGCAATGTAAGCACAGTTTTTCTAGATAACAAAGAATTAAGTGAGTCTGCTGCTTTTCAAATGCAGATCTGCTGAAGTAATTAAAACAATTACATTGTATGGAATAACATTAAATCGCCTATAATTTCCTAGTTCTAAATGACAATATGTTTTGATATTATTTGATGTGTAAGAATCAACTTGCTATAATTGTGTGTGTTCTTTTGCGCTATAGTGTTCCGAAGTCCACAGGTACAAATTACGTGATACGAAGGAACAGGAAAGATTTGGGAACATAAACGCTTTGTTGAAAATCTGTCGTCCTTTTTGACACCTATTTCTTGAAACAATTACTAGATAAGCACACTAAACGAAAACTAAACACAAAAGGTACTATATAATTGGTTAGCGTCTTAAAAATGTCAGCTTGCACTTTTCGTCAAGTATAAGACTTATGAAGTCTACAAATTTATATACCTCTATAAATTGTAAAGCAATTCTGTTGTATACTAATGGTATGCAGCAGTTTGCTCAACTTATTTTTCCAGTATGGTATCATTGGTTTGATTGTCCAGTGATCATATATATACAGTTTACCTTCGAGGTAAATTCATAAAATAAGAAAATCAATAACAAGTTAAAAACTTTCTTTTAAATCAGAATTAATGGCAAAACAGAACGCAAAAAACGTTTTCGTGGCACAGCTTTTTCCTCTGTCCGTAAAACTCATAAGCTACAACAGTTAGAGTTCCAAACTATGTTAAATATGCATATGTTTAATAAATCAACTTGAAGAGGTTTTCCTTTACAGCAAGATATCGATTCAATTTTTTATCTTTTTTATCTTTAACGTAATGCAAATTAATTTTGATATACATTTCGAAAGGTTTTATGAAATTCTTAGACTTCAACAACACTAAGTGTGTTTTCTTTTCACTGATTACTACTTGAATACAAAATAAAACCAGCGAATGAAAAGCAAATCGGTAAATGCTTGGCATATCGGACATATTTTCATGAGTAACAGTTGTTGTACTAAATTAGTGACAAAGACTATCAGTAAATCTTAGTCCCTTGATCAAACAATGAGGTTTTGTGATTTAAAAACGCTTTCTTTTGAGAGAATTTTTATGAAAAAATTAAGTTCAGCACAAATACTCATTTGCAGCTGCCTAAACCTTCTTTATGACAAGTGAAGACTGGTTTACTACAAAAGAACGTAAAACTGCGGTGCGATAATTAACATAGCGGTCTGTTGGAGACTGTTTAAAGTAACATTATATTTGCGTGTTTACACAAAAGCCATAACATTGTCGGCTGCGAGAAAGGAAATCCCCAACCCTATAAATTATCTTCCACTCATGTAAAAAAGGTTAAACTTACTTACAGCCCTTATCCTCATTTGGTTTTTCTAATAAAGATTTTTTTTTTATTATTTTAACTCAAAACATCTCTATAAAACCTTATGGGAATATCTAGCAATTTCACAGCTATTTTCGTGAAGTACTTTTCCAATGACAAATGTGACTGGTTTTGGTATAAACAATATTTTTTAAGATCTCACGTATTATCTATAACGGCTATAAAGTGTATTATTAATGTTTGTGTCCACAGGATGCTACAAACTTTAATGTCTTTATTTTTACAAATTTTTTATAGTTTAGTTTTGTTATATTAAGCTGAAAATTTAGAGAAGATATATTTATTTTACTCACCGCGACGAAAAAGGAAAACACTAGATTGCTTGCCGCGAATCTTGGATGTTCTTTTTTGTTTGAAACAGTTGTAAGTTTGCAAAATTTATAGCAAAGTTTATCTGGAAATTTTGAAAGCGTAACGGAAGTCTTTTTTCCAATTTCCTCAGATAACAGATAGGAAACAAAAAGCCCACACACAAAGAAGCAGTTTCAAGCGTACTAATTAAATGATTTTTTTCTATTCATTTGCTATATTTTTACTATAATCAACTCCTAAGTGTTTGCCTTGAGTATTTTCCCTAAATTTTGACAATCTTCCCAAAGCTATCTTTTGTAAAAGAAACACCCGACGGGAATTTGCTCAAGATAATATTCATTTCTATAGAAAATGTCAGAGCTTAATTTTTGTTAATGTAGTGAAATAAAACAAATTGCATATTTTTTTGTATAAGATCATGAGAGCTGTCAATATAATAAAACCAAGGTCTTTCTAAATGTATCTAACATCGTCTGTGTGTGAAGGAACAGTTACAACTCTTTCATAGTCTAGACGTAGCGAAAAGAAACAGTTGGAAAACTTATAAATATAAATCATGCACAAGTAAAGAAACAGAAACATTAAGTTTTTGCCGCCATATTAGTAACACGGTAGATAACGTTTATGTCACCTATTTATTTTAGCAAGAAAGTTACATTAGCCACGTTTTTGTGCTTGCCTGGGAGCCTCGGGTACTCCCGTTGTAATATTGCATCCGTTGCATTTACACTTCACATTTTTCTTTGTCACTCCTCGGCTTATCTTTAAATAAGAGCGTTCTCAGTTAAACACGTAATTATCAGCACCCTTTTGCTGCCTGAAGTTAAAAACTAAATGAAATTTAAGATCTCAAAACAGTTCTAGTGGAGACAAGTTATAAACACTATGTTTTGGATTTTATTAACAGCTATCAACTGTCATAAGAGTCTTCGGACTTTGGCAACGAGTACTTTCATCAATCGTGAAAGCTTCAGATTGCGAAATCTATTTGCTATAAATTTACTGCATTGTTAGTTAATCTTCAAAGAAATACTTTAATGTTTTGTTTTAGCAGTTCCAAATAGATGCCATCCAATTCAAACACATACATGAATATTTGTTGCACGACCACGAGTTTGATAAATATTTAGTCTACAAGACTTCATCTGTTAAACGATAAAATTAACTATGCTAGTCAGTTTGTTTTCAGTGTATCAGTGCTCGAAAGCAGATGTATTAACTCGCAATTTTACAAGTGAAAATCAAGAATACATCAAGTACATAGTAAAAATACTTGGCTGAAACATGTTTTCACCTCTCCGAAGTTTGAGAAATGTAAGGTTAACTTTCTTAAATTGGAAAACTCTAATCACACATTTTTTTATCAAAAACTCGTTGCATAATTTTTCCTACAAGAACATTCAAGCCAAACAATTCCTCTATAAAAACGCATTGCTATTTTTGTGAAAAGTTTTAGCAAAAGTTAGAAGCGTTTACATTTACTAAAGTAAATCAATCAGCATTAGAAGTTGTAAAAGATTCGTATTAATAAGAGCTAGTGAATAAAAACCAGGTTAGAATTTATGAAAAGGCTTCTATCATTAAGAAGAAATAAGAAAAAAAGAACTTTAAAAGGATTTATAATTCACGAACAAAGCTTCTTCCTCCATTCGTCTTTAAGTAAAGTAGGTTGTTTCTCCAATTTGTGTGGCAGATAACTGCACACGTGCGTCCCACTAAGGCATTAACTCAGAACTTGAAACATTTTTAAAATCGGATGTTTTATACAACGATTGTAATAAAACAAGTCTGATAACCAATTTCTGGATCTTTACAAAAGCCGCCGCAAATGTTAATTGGGGTCTCTAATCGATTATTGAATGACCTCGGAATAAACCTCAATCACATCGATCGATCCTACATATATTGATGCGAGGAAGTAAACGAATGTTTCGAGAAAATAATAAAAGCGGTTTCGTGTGTCCAACATATTTGTTTGCTCTTGTATTATCTGATAGGATGAGTAATGTAGTGAAGGGAATCAAAATAAGATTTATCGAAATACACCAATACTGCGCATGCGTCTCCGACAGTTTCGTTCTCATCTCCGATTACACTCTTTTTTTACAAGAACCATAGATTACAAACGCGAGGCTCAGATTTGCTCAAAATTTAAGAATATGAAAAAAAAGACAAACGAGAGGCTGAGAACAAAAAAAAATGTTCGAACACAGTACAAATTCATGGAAACTATTCATTATTTGTTTCTTTGCTGCAAACCACTGAACTTGCTAAATGTACGTGGGTTACAGCGTTCGTTACATACAAAATGGAAGTCGCTGCAGGGAATACATCTTTAGACGAACAGTGTTAGGTCTGACAGAACAAAAGAATTTGGTGCATATGCTTAATGTTTACACCACACTACGTGTGCTAGCTTTATATATGTAAGAACAATTTAAGAACATTTGAGGTTGAAATCCCCAAAATATTTAAGGACATTCAGCCTTGGCCGCAAAATAAACGTTCTTATAAAAAAAATAATGTATCCCGCAAAGTTTTGTCAAACTCGTCATTTTGTTAGGTCTAATGCCTAGTGTCTGTGACCATTCAAAGGTTCCTACAGACATTTGGGACCTATAAAGTGGCCATATCAAAACATTGTCTGTTATTAAAAATTGTCCTTTCTCCGGCTCCAGCTTATACAAAAGTTAAAGTAACATTGGAAGAAAAATCAAGAATTAAGACTTCAGGAAAAGTGTTCTAGAAGAAAGTCATAACAAATTTGGATATCTCTTTAAATACTAAACAACAACAAGGGATCAGATTTCAAAATTTCCAATAAGCCACCTCATTCATGCGCAGAAAAACTTCAGCGCTTCAGTTGGCGGGCCGCACGAATTGGAAACATTGCATATTGGGTTAAGAAAGAAAAAAGATCGATTATTTCCAAAAGAAGGTAAAAGATGAAAACCTTAAAAGGGTAGTGAGACCACCAGCGAAACCTTCACTGGCTTATACGGCTGCTGAACGGTTAACTGGTTTGGAGGCAGCTGTTATCACAGACTTAACAGAACTCCACTGGCATGACACCAGAAAAATAATTGCATTTGAAGTATTGCTCTTGAAAACCCAACGATAGTTTGGCACATAACTAACTTCAAGTCCTTGTTAGTCACTGCAAATTAAACGCCGCATACGTTCACAAAATTATTTTTAATATCAGTACAACCACTCTCGAAGACAAAAAGTTTGGCATTTGTGCCTTCTCTGTGGCTCCAGCGAGACTATGGCACTTTCCGTTGTTAGATAATAAGATATCAAAATCTAGCAATTCTGTTGAATCTTTCTTGTTCTTTTTATTGTAAATAGTATTGAGAAAATTTTAATTGCTTTAGTTAAAAGTAAAGTATTGTCATCATTTAGCCTCCTCTGCAGGCAAACCTAAGGTGAAATTTAGCCAAAGGTGAAGCAGGTAGATGAATGATTGTTATTGTAGGCTAATATATGGTGGAGGAGGGTGAAGGAGGGTGAAGGAGGTTGAGGTGAAAAAAGATGATTGCACACGCATTAACCAGTCATTAGCTTACAATAACCATAAATTTCACTTTAGAGTTGCTTTAGGAGGCTACTTATCATTATTTTTGTTTTTATCGTCATTATAGTCATAAAAGTCACAAATTTCTAAAATCTGATTGGTCTATTAATCCTGTCTTTCAGGTAGTATTTTTCCACCCCTTCCCCCTAAGGGGGAGGGGTGTATCAACTATCCCTACTTTATTTCGCTAGCTACTTATCGATTGACTTGAAACAAATGCATGCACATAGCAAACTTGGTCTTAGTTATTAGAGACAGTCTGTTTAACTCTAATTGCTAATAAATCTGCACATTTTATATGTATTCCGAAGTACAAAACGGTAAGAAAAGTTTAAACGCGGCTCAGAAGACGTAATAATTCTAAACTACCAAACATTTTAACTCATATTCAGATATTATGCCGAAATTTCTGTAGCAGGCTTTTAATTTGAGGATGTAATAATTATAACAACAATAATAATAATAAAAATAATTACTGTTAGAGCATCCTCAATGCTCGATGCTCTTACAATAAAAATTATGCTGAAAAAAATGAAAATAGTTATACAATAATACTAAAAATGAAATCTATAATAAAAACATCTTACTAGTGCAAGATAAAAGCTCTCTTTAAAAGGATGGTTCGCTCTTACAATACATGAAAAATATGCAAAACTAAGCTGAATGAATATTAATACAATAATACTAATTAATGTCGATTTTTCAAAGGCTATCGCGAATGTTTTTTAAAAATGGTAAGCCTCCGTTTGAGCAAGAAATTCAAAAGTAAAGCAACTTACCAAATCTACATTATGTCTAAAGTATTTTAGGAACATAAGCATTATTATGACAGTAGCACAAAATATTGAAACCAAAATTAGGAAAATAGATTTATTTTTGCTGTCCCCCTTCTCTCTTTAGGATTGTTACATGGATATACGAACAAAGAGTAGGTCAATTGATCGAAAGGCAAACGTAGCTAGAAAGGGGGGTGCAACGACTTCCCCCTTTTAAGGGAGAGGATTAAGCTCTCTAATATTCATCAATTTGCCTGTCAACTGTCCGATTACACCGAGCCTGTTGCTGGATATTATCCGATTACAAACTTATTGTTGGACACCTGGAATGACCAATCACCTTTTGACTCTTTGACGCATGAGCTAATCACAAGTAAAAAAAAATTACCACGGCATTAATAACTTAGCTTTCAAAAGCTGTGTCAGGAAACCAAAGGACAACTTTTTTAGCCGTAATATATCCTATTTCACTGAATTTTAAAAATATTGTTTACGGTTTGCGTACGGTTAACTGTTGTCTTGTGAATCAATTTCGTATGTATCCAACTGGACTGAATGCAATTGCTTTGTGCTGGTTGTTCCAAAATGAACGGCTCTATAAACAAATGCACTCACATGTTGTAAATTATGAACTCTTTTTTAATGGGAATTTTTTTAACGAGAAAGTTCGAGACTGAAAACGCCCATAATTTTAAAATATTTGAGGCTGAGGTTGAACTAGTACTCTCATAAAAAATGTAAAGCAATTCTCAGTATGCCCGATGTTATTAAACTACAATTCGAAAGCAAGAAAGGTTATCTTACGTTCGGCATAGCAAGTCTAAACGCGTTTAGTAACAGAACAGCCTTTATAACAGAAACTATAATTTCAAATATTATCCCCGAAATAAACTTTATGGCTGAAATTTCAAAGGATTTTTAAATATTTAGTCCGAGACCCAAAAATATCTTTGCATGTTTCGCAAAGCTGTGCTGCTCTCGTGACGTTTAATTACACAAGTTATTATTCCACTTTAAAAAATCATTTTTGACATGTTCTTGAATTTTGACAGTTTTTGAGCTTCTGCATTCGTATAAACCAAAAGAGTGCAGCAGACATTACAAAAATTGCAAAGATATATAATGTGATGTAAACACTGTTTCTAACACAAAACGAAAATTTCTACCAAGCATCTTATGTGCTTCTTGGTGTTTACAAACTAGCTTTAGGTGTAATATTAGAATAGAGGATGATATAAAGCATACCAAATGCTGAAGTTCTGAGCCTGGAAAACCTAAATATCTCCTGTTTCACCTCCCGGTTTTCTGACACTGCTTAATCGTTGATTGTAAAATCTTCTTTCTTTGTACAATTTTGTATGGAATCAGTCTGCTTGGTAGGGGAGATATCCAACAACATTAAGTAAAATATTAAGCTTACCTACTGTTCTGTTCCGTTCAAAACCACAGTATTGGTCACATACCTATTCAGCTTCAGCATGCAAGCTTCAAGGGTTGGTAATTTTGTGTTCTTGTTACGTAGTTTTAATGAAGAAGCTATTGAAGTTATACACATCCTGCTGATAAATTGTGGGCAATGGTGATGAAAAATTTACAGATGCTTTCCGAAGAATTAGTTTGTTATTTCAAAGTATCACTTTTAGTACTGATAGTACACGCAATCTTCAGAAAATGTTGATCTGTGACTAATAGAGGTGGGGGAGAGAAAGGGGAGGTGGTCATTTAATGCGTTGGTTTGAGGAGGTTTAGATTGTCGCCAACTTTATTAATTTTCTATGTTTGTTTTGTCAGTAGACTTTTCTCAATAATTCAATCTTACAAGTAAATTTTCCAGTATTTTTAAAATAAGGTGAGATGGTGACCAACAACTATGCAAACTAGTTCAGGCCAGAAAAGTAAATCACTCGCTTTCGAACGCCTTTCCGACAAGTTCGAGTATAAATCTGTATCGCATATTTTTTGCTCTAGATTTATATCTTTGTCAACATGTTGGAACGTGACAAAATAACAAAATTTGTTGAGTCTAGTACTTTCTACCACACAGGGTTTTCATCAGAAAATCAGTTGCTCTCAAATGTTTTTCCAACAAATCTAAGTATAATTCCGTATCATATTTTTTTTCTCTAGATTAACGTCTTTGACAATATGTCTGACCTTGACAAATTTTTAGTCTAGTACTTTCCACCACACAAGGTTTTCATCAGGGGATCAACAACGAGTATTTTACTAGTTACAACTTGAAAACCTTATATTATTTGCTTGGTTACTTCCCGATCAAACGAATTGGTTTAAACAACTTTTTTTTGTAAGATCAACTACAGCCAGTGAAGAAAAATTAATTACAATCAACGTAGCAACAAAATTAAAAAAAAGATAACATACAATTTGTCAAAACTTTAAGCGTTGTGAATAACAATAAAAATTTTAAGCTAAGGTTTGAAAACATTAAAATTATTTTTGAAACTACATTTAACCTTTTATGTGCAAAAAACGAGAAAGATATAAGATTAATTCGAGAATAATTTTTCTAAAGAAAGGTGAAATCACGTAATGTAGTTTAACCGACTTTTTTTATTTTAGGTGGCAAACCGTTTCAACCAGTCTGAGTCATGCACGCAGAGCCGATATGTTTTGTGGATGTGCTTTTTTGGTTTAAAAACCTTTCTGTACTTAGCACTGCAGAATTGCCAATCACAAAAAATTGAAATATTTTATCTGTTTTGAAGATTGCAACTGGAAAGAATTAAATAATCAGATGGTTGCATGCGTGTTCTAACTGCTCACTTTTTTGTAAAATTAAAGACTTCCTTTTGACTATTCTCGTACACCACACTCTTGGGAATGTAATGAATGGAAACATTTAAACAACACCTGCTGAGCTCCAAGCAACCTTCCACATTTGCAAAACCTCTTTGCATGGTTCTAAAGAATCTATATATTTTAACACACCGTTCCCTGTGTCATTTTGTTATTTATCAAAAGGGATGAAAACATACAATTCGAGATCAAAATGCTTATTTTTAATTTAACTATATTCTTTCAATTGAAACGTGTATCTTAAGGTACATCGCGATCTTGGTATTGGACACACTGGTATTCAAGTCACACTTGCTAAGTTTGAGGCATTTTACCATTTTCAGAGAACTCCTTAGTGTGGTGTTAAATTCTAATACGCTCTACGTCATACACCAACCAAAATTAAGCATTCCCTTTTCGTGTCTAAATGCGGATTTATACAGCTGAAATATCAAAATGAAGGATTGCGCGACCGAAAATGAGGATTTTGAAGGACTCTTTTGACCAAATGATGTACATTTAGCTACCCTGCGCTTTTGGCAATCTACGAATAAGGCCATTGAGAGTATCACCTGCCGATTATGAATCATTCTTTCAAGTTTAAAGAAGATCTTGGCGTGGTTCCAATTAACACCTTTACATACCTCACAAAACGCACCACTCTCTGAGTGCAAGATATTACAGCTAAGAGAACAAAACGATAAGTTACGTGATCAAAATGCTGATTTCTTCAATTGAAAGACTCTTTGCATGACCAAATAGTGTAAACTTTAAAAGGTAAATACAGGACTCTTGGAGTGTACCAAATAAGGACATCCAAACTGTACACCTGCTGAGCTTTAAGCATTCTCCACATGCAAAATATCTTCGCGTAGGGCCAAAGCTTTTTACACATACTTCACTAAACACGCAACTCCCTGTATGTAATTTCTTAGCTGTATTAATAGGTTGCGTGATCGACAGTGCATTTACTGATCGACTCTTTAGCAAATGCTGTTTCTCTTGGTTTGTCACGTTCTTGGGAATGAAACTCAAGCATGCTTCAATGTGTACGTTTAGAAAGTCGTTGATGAAGCGTCACAACCTTCACATAAACTCTACAAAACAAACTACCAAAAGTGTGCCAATTGTTTTTTGTGTTAAAGATTTGTACAGCTAAAATAACAAAATGATAGATTACGTGACCGAAATGTTGACTTTTTAGATCAAATGGTGTAGGGTTTACCACACCACGCTCTTGGTGTTATAAGTATAGGGACATAAAAACTTTACACGAACTATAAATACTTATATAATTAATTAAAGAATCGATTTAAAAACTCTTTGGACTAAATGGTGTGTATATATAGGTACACAGTACTCTTACAGGTAGTGTAATGAGCATGTCCTTTGAAACTATATACACATGCTGAGCTGGAAGCATTCTCCCTCGTTTTCAAAAGCCCTTTGCATGGATCCAAAGCTTTTGTATATTTTACGACCCACTCCACGGTCAATTTGTTTTCTGTCTAAGGGAATTATGCAGCTAAAAAGACAACATGATATGTTGCATGATTGAGCTGCTCATTTTTGACGATTAAAAGGCTCCGTTGACCACTTATGTTCAGTACACTGCGCTCTCGGGACTGTAATGGACATTCAAGCTACACACCTGCTAGGTTTAAGTGGGATTCACCGTTTTCATTAAATCCAAACCCCAGAAGTGTTTTTTGAAATTATATGTCAGAACATACTACACAAACTCTTGTATCAAACATAAATTTCCAAAAATGAAATGCGGACGACACAATGAAGAGTAATATATAGACAAACTATTCACTGATATCTGAAAACCATAAAGCAAGACCAAAACTAACGCCTTCTTCAGTTGTCGTTCTCACAGAAAAAAAAATTAAGTTTTACCCAACGAAAAATATATGTATGTAATCTAATAAAATTGTTTTGATAAAATCACAAAAAGGCGAATGTTTAGTGAAACTATATATTGAGGAAGTGACAAACTTCAACTAGCTTCGTCTCGTTCTGCTCACAGATTCAAAGTTTTAACTTGATGCTCAAAAAGGTACCTTCAAAGTAATCCGATAGTCTACTAAGCAGTCGTAAATCTCTTAGTTTTGTTTCTTCTACCGCTCCATACAACTTTGTGTTTCACCTTCGACAAAAATCGCCATATTGAACTCCCTGTTCGCATGAATCCTGTTGGTCCGTTTTACCACAGATTTTAACGTCCTAGATTTTAAGTTCGGCGTTATCGTTGTAGCATATCATTCGAGTTTCTCCCCGCAGGAATCTAATGCAACTAAATTCACCCGTCGTGTAACGACGTGTCGAAAGTGTATGATTTTAGTTCCTTGGGGTGAGAATAACTGCTGTTGGCTTCCGAACTTATAGAAAACAGTGTGTGGTGTGTAAGCGATAAGTTCTTGCTATTAATCAACACTTGAAAACTCATACAAACGAAGCTTAAAGGGAGTGGTACAAAATTTAAAAAAATGTGAATGTTAAATAAAGTACCTTGTACTTCTGAAGTTTATCCCGCTAGTCCGTTCCCGTCTAACAGCAAAGCTATTTGCATTGTGAGAAACCCAAAGCGCAAGAATTTAACCTTCTAATGCAAGCAAATTTCCAGGTCTCCCGCCGTTAACGTCTTTGAATTCACGGAAAATATTCAATGCAATTATAGCGAAATATTTTCAACTAAGGGTCCAGTTGCAATTTCAATTACATTTCTATTGACTAGCTGAACGTGTTTACTCTTCTGCACATATAACCACAGTCGGTAAATGTAATAAGACAAATTAAATTTAATTCTTCGAGTATCATCAACAGTCGTTTTAGAAGTATTTTCTTTCAAAACCATCCACAAAATTAAGAAACTTACACAATATGAAATACAAAATGTCACGACAGTTTCATTTTCACTTACTAATGATTCAACAAAAATATTTTCACGATTGAAACGAGTTTATTTCTAAACACCGTGAACCAATTTATCCTGAAAAATTTTCATTTTCTATTTTATCTTTTCAGTAAGTTTAATTTCCGTGCCGCAGCATGCCATAGAACATTTTTGCTTTGACCAATGATGCAAAAATGATTAGTTTATATTTTTGTGGCTCTTGCGTCCGCCTGCAGCTTGTAATTACTTACGTTGACAATTTCGAACAAAATGGTGTTGTGGAAAAAAAATGACTTTATCATCATGAAGCCACTCGCAGATTTTATCTGTGAAGACACTTGTCGTTCGCTTTGTTCCTCTCAAGCGATATTTAACCTCAGTGGTCTTGAAAACCACAAAATCCCATCAGTCATTTGAAAGACAAAACATCGCCGTCATTTTGAAATATCTGCCAATCTTAGCCATAATATTTGTGCGATTTTCTCTCATTTAACTGGTAACTCTGTTGAAGAAATAGTATTAATGGTTAAACTAATTAATATTTTAAAGAGTTTGTAGCGGAAATTGCGGGTCTATTGTCAAGGGTGAATCTAAATGAACGGGGTTATGCGGTTGCGAACTTTAAACAGAGTCGTCTTAAAATTTGTTGTCATAGTATAATAACCTAAAATCTCATCAAACAGAAACTTGATCGCTTTCGGCTTCCCCACCTATTTTGCCCTAAACAACTGAAAGGGAAACCTGAAATAAATAAACTTATTTTCTTGTAAACAAAAGAGGCTCTCCCACCTTTCCATGATGGTTTGACTTTCAATGTGACTATGTTCATTTCAGCAGCAAGTATCGCATAATTCTTTTAAGTTATATTCAGTGGGGTTCGCAGATTTTATGGAGCCGAAACCAACTGTGGAACTGTATACATTTTAGATATCACACTGATAATCAGTTACTGGTTTCCCTTTTTTTAACAACATTATAGTTGTCTGTATAGATATACAAAACTGGATATTTCTCAATTTTGTTCGCTTTTAGTTCGCGATATTTTATTACTTTATCCCACCTGCGATCTTGTTTATGAAAATGCGGTCGGTTCCCAATTTGTTCAAGAAATATTTATTAAGAAATAAAAAACGGCTATTTTTCTGCAAAAGTTAAGGAATTGACATTGAAATGGAAACTGGTTTAAAATAGTTTCTGATTTCCGTAGCAATTAACTATAAGAGTAGCCGTGTGCTTTTGGGTGTGAACTAATCGCAAAGGGGAGTTTTTGTTGACAAAACGGCGATTCGCGTGATAAGATCGATTTTTGGGGTAGTTCTTTTGTCCGAAGCGATCTGTGCGAATTTACTATCAGTGTGAATCAGAGTGCAGCGGAATAGCTGGAATATATAGACTCACTGCATACATTGGTGTCAATTGTTATATATAAATAGCCGACAGGGATGAAGTCAGAAAAACAAATTACCGCGTCAGTTACGTACAAGACCGTTTAAGTTAGTGAGCCTGTTTTGAACTACCCTGCGCGTGATTCTTGGTAGAAAGTTTCGCTAAGGTATCTTTAAAACTGCAAATTTCCCGCACTTAGAAGACATTTTTGAGCAGATCTTAACCAAAAGCGTTTTATAAATGGTAAAATTTTCTGTTACTTTTTTACTAACAGGACAGCGCCGGGAGATGTTCGACGAACAACCTTCATGATCTCCTGCCAATTGATAAGTGTATTGACTTTACATGACATAAGTAAATTTTTGTTTTCCTACGGTGCGTCTGGTCCAGGACCGAGCTGTTAGTTCTCGAACGCAACGAATACTGAAACTGGGTGGTCCAAGACAAGCTCACCTTCACCCGCTTGATCTCACAAATGGTGAAATTCTAAGTAAGACAATAATTTATTCAATTACGTTAAGTCAAATCAACAAACTACATTTTTTTTGTACATTTAGTCATTTTTCTGCTTCAAATTTCTCGTATCTTACAGATCCTGAATACTTAAACTTATTGCTAAAATACACACTGACAACTTTTGGAACTTTGGAATTTTTAACATCTATGTACCTTTCAGTCAGAGACGTTTTTATAACAACAGTTTATTTCAGTCATACACAGAACTACAGTTAGATCATTCTATGCAAGGTGCGTACTCTGGTCCCACTGAATACGATTTCCGCAAACTCAAGATTAAGACTGTAGAAAATGAGATTAGAGCACTTTTTAGTAGTGTAAGCTAGATCTTAGCTTAAAACTTCTTCTTTTACAGTATTAATAATCATCATAATATTGATTAATAAATCACCCTTGCGTCACTGTGCGAAATTGTATTGTTATTGCGTTCGGCATTTTTGTAAGAATAAACTGAACTATGGAACCTTGACTAACTATATGCTGTATCAATTTCAAGAACGAGAAAAAATATCAAAACATAAAATGCATTACCAAAACAAATTGCTGGTCTCTCATTATTTTTTAAACCGACCACGTTAGTTAGTTTCTCTCCCGTCACGATTCTTTGTCCGCTAGTATTGAGCTCAATGCAAACATTTCATTATCTGTAAGTCTTAACATCCCCAGAACACGTCACAATTCCGTTGGGTTGTATGTTGTTGTTTTTTTAAGACCCAGAAACCATTCTTACATTACTTTCACTTCAATTAAAGATTAGTACACGGACTGAACATTTTTTTCTTGTGACCATTAAAACCGAAACCTTTTTCCTGTCTTGTGGAGCGGCACGTTTTTCTTCAGTGTTTATCGACATATCTTCAAACACAGGCACTTCAAGAGGCCGCATTGTGACTATATTATGATAATATAGCTTGCCTTGAGCACGTACATTCTAACAGTATTTTTAGAGAAAAACTATTGATATTTTGGCAAGCTTAATTTTTTTTTCCAAAAGCAAAGTTTTGTTGAGCAAATCTTTTATCGTTTCTTAAATATAAAACCATATTGGGAAAATACGAACTAGAACAAGAAAGATCGACCGGACAAATTCAAGTTATGCTCTAAAACAGAACACACTGCACGTTTTTCGCGATACCAGAAATTCTTTTATAATGAACACTCCAAGGTCTAACGCGCAACAAGCTCGATAAACTATAATACAAGCAGTAACAAACCCTTTGCGGTGTGCAATCGCATGTCGTGAAGCGTCAAACCAAAAAGGTTTCAAATATAGAAAAAAATAAATTCTAAATACCGTTTTAATGATGCACACTTCGCTTTCCAGCTAGTTCCTAGCTTTCGAGTTTTACTCGAATTCAGCCTTTCCAAACTTCCAATTTGAAAGTCGTACATGTTATCCTCTTCAGAGCTCAGCCTTAGAAACTGAAAGTTAGGGCAGCGCAGGAGCACCCTTAAAATTGAACTGCTGGGCTGATCTGCAGGGTCACACACAGGCTCTCAAATTAATTTCAAAGTTATTAACTTTGAAATTAATATGAGAGCCAAAGTTATTATAAATTTGAAATTAATTTGAGAGCCTAAGGTTCTCGCCAGACCGAATTAACAAAAGGGCGCTGGAACAAAACCGAGGAGCCATAGCAACAGTCAAAAATTATGAGATACCGCTGACTTGCATGTTGTATCATATCGCAGATTCCCAAGGAACTCGTTCGATCATCGATTTTTACATTTTGGAAGGAGATTGAAGAGTTTACCGTACGCTTTTAAATCGCTACAAGAAGGTAGAAAAATTTACTTTTGGAAGCAAAATCGGCTACTGAAACAAAAGGGCGCTGAATAAAACAAGAGGGCGATGGGAAAAACAAAAGGGCGCTGAGTCGTTTGTTTTAATTATACCATTATACTGCAACCACATAGGCCTTTGCCATTCGCCAAGACGCCCCCTTTTCCCCATTGATCCTGCCCTCCTTCTCTCCTCCCAAACACACAGGATGGGGAAAGGGGGCGTCTCGATGAATGGTAAAGGCCTGTGTGGTTGCAGTACAATGGCATAACTTTGAAATTAATTTTAGAGCCTGTATCGTGTTATTAAAAACGGAAGAACGCAAGAGGTATGTGGGAGAAGCACCACTTCAAGAAAAATGTTTTCCCAGTTTTTGTGTGTTCTTTTATCTTCCCGATGCTTTTGGTGACGGACTTAGGCACATGTAGGTAATTTAATTGTGTCCTATTACCTTCATAAATGTCTTAAAGCAGTTCCGGAAAATGGCCACGTGATAAACGCAAAGCAACAAATATATATTTATGTGAGAATGTATAATCGCCATCATTTTACAAAACTGTTTCGCTTGTCAGTGGAGACCCTCATTAAAAATGTGTTTTAAAACACTCTCTGATCGGCTATCTATCTGTTGCGCAGCAAGCTTTTTAGCTTGGTACGTTCCAAGACGCAAACTAGTGCTGCATTCACAACACTCGCTAAACAGGTTTCAGTAAATCATGATTGAGAAAAAAATTGACAGTTCAAGTTTCGGCAGACCGGTTTAAAACTTGTGTAAACAAGTTGCTTTAACGTTCAAATGTTTCTTTTACAATATTTTAAAACCTTTCAACACGTGACAGTACCAACATATTTAAGTAGAACAAGTTTAAAAATGTAGTCAAGTTTAGCGTTTGGTGTGAACGCGGTGTATGACTGATGATCTTAGTAGGATTTATCCGAAACACACCTGTAGTGGGAGAGTGCTTTTATATACTTTTCTCAAATGGCACTTTAGGAAAGTAGGAATTTTGTCTGTAAAGACTGCATGATAACGAGTACGAGTTTGATTGTTTCGAACTGTGATTTTTTCTTGATAATACATTCAGGATACTTTCCACGGAAACTATTATAAGTTAACTTGCTATGTCAGCTGACTTTACGAAACGCTTTATTTGATTATCCCTTCCATGCGGTGGCTGACAAATGCTTTCATTGATATGTGCTATTGAATTCGTGAAATGCGTTAAAAATTATCCAAAACAGTTAAAACTAAGCCGATTAAAAGACATTTCCTTTTCCTCTTGAAACTTTCAGTTCAAGTTTTGAAAATGAGTTGTTTGCACAACAAGGAGGAAATTTGACGAAACTTTTAAAATATCCTTGTAATACAGTTAGGTAATTTGGTGGAGATGATTTTCAAACCGCATCAAGTCATGTAATTATCTACACTTATTAAACTGCCGATTTTTCCTAGTTATGATTTCATGAGGGAAGTGTGGTTAACACGGCTAACTTAATTATTACTCTACAAAGTAAACTAGTCGTTGCTACCATTAAAAGACGTTTCCTTTTCCTCTTGAAACTTGAAGTTTCAAGAACGGTTCAGTGACCCCACGCTTTATTATGTTTGCATAACAAGGAGAAAATTTAACGGAAACTTTTAATGCATCCTAACTTAAGGATTTCGTGCCAACTTATCTATTCTGAAATACTAGCTAAAATTTGAGGGTAGGATTTCAAAGCTCTCCTGAAATGTTTTAAACTTGGAATAAGAAACACGTTCTTAAAAAAGAAATAAACAAATAATGTTGTAACTATCTTCAAACATTCGCATGAAATATTAGGGGCAAAAAAGGTTCTTGATCTAAAAAGAAATGCCAATGAAAATATGATGCATCCATTAATAACAAACGGAACAGAAATTCGATCAAGGCTTAACAGATAGAAACCTTGAATATAAATACGTCGCAGTAAAGACTGGCTACCAAGCGGTACCGGGCGAAAACTACACACGGTCAAAATCCAAGTGATAACAATAACACTATATATATATATATATTCAATCGATGTTCGGCGCATTTACCAACTTCCTATGTAAGATCTTGGTTCAAAACACAGTCGCTGAAGACATTAGTTTAGTACAACTCGAAGCTTAAAATGAAAGTAGGCTGAGAAAATTTACATTTGAAGAGTTCGAGGACTTCAGTTCTCAAGCTTCAGCAACAAACGCTCAAATGGTTACGGCAAGGTTTTGTTTTCAGCTGGGTCCAGTACAAATCATACTGGTTCATATTTTTAACAGTACCATAGCAAAAATAAGTCTGTTTTCGCAATTGTATGACAGTAAGCGACATGAGTCAAATGTGGAAGATTAACTTTCTAAAAAAGAAAATGTTCAACTTCGGCGTACAAGACGACCTAGCTAACAAAGACCCAGTGCGACTCAATGTGACCAACTGAGTGCCTCGTAAGTGTCGACATTCAGTTTGGTTTCAAGTACGGTTCTAATACAAGTGGCGACGAAATGATACTTTTTTAACCCTTTCTTCGACGAGTGATTCGTCTCTATCCTTGTAAAAGTCAATCAGTTGATGAACTTACCTCAGTTTTTGCCTGCTCTAATGTAACAAATGACAGAACAATGGTGAATATTTGTCCCGGCTGCATGCAAAATGCAACTTGGTACTTTCTTAAACATGTGGACGGACGTTTATTATTCTCAACGGCTTTTAAAAATAAATAAATGTGCGTATTCAGAAGCTTTTCTTGGCACGATCAATTTCGTTGTGCTTGACCATCGCTAAAATAGTTAAATGTAGATTGTGCCTAAAGAGATACTACACAAGCAAATAATTTTCAAAAACTTACCGTAGCCTTGTCAGTCAACTATTGCCTAAGCTAGCGACTTTATCATGGAAAACTTAATCTTAAAAAGTGAAATTGGTTTACAAGTCTGAGTCAATGGAAGTCGCTAAAAAGTCGGTAATTCGTTTAGATGCAGATGACGTGATAGAATGATTTTCAAAGCAAAATAAATTAAGATTTTTTACCTCCTTGTTGACACCGGATAATTTCACTTAAAACTGTACACAATGGGTGAAAAAGAGACTAATTTACTGTCACTCTATGTTGTGTAACAAGCTTTAAATAATATCCGTTCGCGTAACAAGTGACTTGACAAAGCCAGGTGAAATAACTCGTAGATACGACGGAAAACAGCCCTTTAGAACGGCTTTTGTTGACGAAACAAAGCTTGATGGAACAAACGTTTCACATTGAAGGCAACCAGGGGGTAAGGAATACAGTTTTTGCATAACTTTAATAAATGCGAAAGAACATGTAGTTTACAGTAATATAAAGTTCACAGGTGAATTATGATCAACCCTCTTCGCTAGCATAAATTAAGATTAGTAGGAACTTAATCCAAGGATTCTATGTCCCTTAATTATTTTTCCTTATAGAAGCGTTATGCCAGTTGGCTTCCAATGGAAAATCTATGGTTTGGAGTTTCACTTATTCCCTTTCCACTTAAGTTTAACTCGTGCTTTTCATTTTTTTCGCAGATTTTTCGGCTTGCGCGATTCTTCTACCACGCCTTAAGAAAAACATAATCGAATGGAGCTGTTATTGGCTAAAGCTCTGTTCAGTACGTACATGGCAAGGGCACCTAACCCTGTTTTGGGCGAACGATGGGTTGTGAAAAAGGAGGGCAATCCTCAAATGTTGACAGAAACAAAATTGATGAATTGAAGTGCGACTTGATTGCCCGAAGCGCAAATACCGTCAAGAAGTTACTGGAAAAAACGAGTGTCTGTCTTCGCACGTAAGAGAAACACAATAGCAATTCTCATGCAGCTTCACGCGTCCTGCTTTTTCAGCGGAAGCTATCGCTTAGTGTGGCACAAAAAGCTGCGACGGAGTTGGCAACTGACAGTACTGTGACAAGGATTTACACGAGAGTGACACTCTACCATCAGTTGACAGCACCGAGCAGCGGGATTGTCAAATCCCTGCTATCAAACCACACATCGCTATGGCAGTGCTATCGATGACACCAAATCGACTGATGTCACATTTCTGGAAATGTCAACATTGGCACATGGCTGTCAATGTCACTGTTGCTATAGCACCGTCACTGCCAACATGCTGTCAGTTAAGTGCCATCTGTGTGACTGCTTCCTGCACGTACTTCGCACTATCTTAATTCTTGCTGCAATTAATTATCCATCAGTCGTTCTCAGATGGAGGTAAATATCATCACAGTAAGCGTTTTCATTCAAATACTAGAGAGCAGCAGACAAGTTCCACCTGTATACATAAAAGCAAATAAAAAGGAAAATTTTCAAAATAGAAAAAAATGTCTCTGAGCCTACGACCAAATTTTTGGGTTGTTTTAAAAATCCTCCTATACTATTTGAAAACCACAACTTTCATTAATGTAAGGACAGAAATGCAAGAATCCAAGTGTATGAGTGCTTCACATGGCAAATCAAGTCAAATTATGGCTACATCTGTCAAGTGCGAACAGGATCTAATCTAGCTATGATAGATAAAATTAAAGGGCGCAAGAAATTCGATGGACTGGGTTCTAAAAACGGCATCTTGCTAGCCTGCGTAGCTCGGCGTTCCAGTCAGTCGAGAAGAGAGAAACGAGCGGCGAAGTCGGCGAGCGAAGCGAGACGCGAGGGGAATGGGGAGGAGAGAAGGAAAAGGAACGCCTG
>JAOBYE010710481.1:0-11158 GCA_025403585.1 Parazoanthus swiftii
AGTATCGTTAGGTTACCTACGTTAATACGTGTTGGAAGTATCGTTAGGTTACCTACGTTATTACGTGTTGGAAGTATTGTTAGGTTACCTACGTTATTACGTGTTGGTAGTATCATTGGGAAATGTGAATGGCTTGAAAAGTCTGAACTAAAGCTACAGATGAAACATATTACTGCTGTCGATCACCAACACTTGCATGTATATTTACATGAAACTGCTTATCACTTGCCCAATCTCTGGTGTGTTTAATTGCACTTAATTTCTCGTCGACATACCCTTTTTTTGCAGAGGCGAATACAGGGTGGTGTATGTGACACCGGAGTATGTTACTACAGATACGGAGTTTCTTGCCAATATTCAGAGGACAGTTGGTGAGTTTGCATCAGTGTTTCAGCAATTGGCCACACGCCCAAGTGATCCCCAGAAGTAAAGTTCTGGAATACGATTTTGCATGAAACTCTACGTACAAACTGTGATATTAAATCCCAGCTGCATTGTTTCTTAGACAGGATAAAGTTAGAAGTATTGTGTTCAAATATTGGCTTTCTAAAGACTTTTGTAAAATACTGGTTAAGAGCACTGTCTTCTGCGATCGTTTGGATATGAAGACCAAGTCCTGCATAAACATGTCTTGATTTTTAATTTTTCAAACGCTTTTTCGATTTAGTTCGAACTCGTGGACACGTTCTCCATGTCAAATTTTAAGGTTTGCAACTAGTGCTTTCGCACCTTTGATCTGGACGATGTAAACCTACATGAAGATATCACTACATGTTACCAGGTTCAGTTCTTTGAATATTTGAAACGGCAGAAGAATAGTGGCAGGTTTACAAGGACTTTTGCATGTGAACAGATGCAGGTTTTGAGAAAACTTTTTGGTTGGACTAAACTGAAATGTGACAAAATATGTTGTTGCCATTAGCTCTTGTAAAATGATTACATAACATCTGTAGTTTGTTTTTCGAACTATACAGTTAATTGAACGGTTTTTAACCTTACAATATCGCATTTCGGTTCGTTACAGGTCTGACTTTGGTAGCTATAGATGAAGCACATTGTGTTTCACAATGGGGACATGATTTCAGGGTGTCCTACAGATCCTTGGGTTGTATACGGGACAAGTTACCAAAGGTATGTGTATATGGTACATACTACCTACGAGGTGAGGTATTTGATTCTAGGACAAGTGCAGTATGTTCATAAGATAGAGAGTTACCAATTGTAAGGAAAGAGAGCACGGGTAACCTACTAAAATGGTTTAGTTTAGTTCGCGTTACTTTAAAGTTTGTTCGACTTTAGACAAAACAAGTTACCTAAGAATGGTGCTATCATTAATACAGTGGAACCCCGGTAGAATGAAGTCCCCGTTTAAATAATGAAGTAATCTTTTCGAATCCGGCAAAGTTACAGTAGTTTTAAGTGACACATAACCTGGATGTAACGGACCGCGGTATAACGCAAATCCCGTTTTAACGAACTAAAATTTGGGTCCCAAGGACAAATTTTTATTCTGATGTAATGAAGTTTTCTCGGTATTCGGTGGCTGAACGAAAACAGGAGAAGAAGCCATCAAGGTCTGCAATCGCAGAAGCCGATATTATTGATGACAGCTCAGACGACGATGTTGAAGAAGTTTGTGCAGTACAAGAAACAAAAACTCCGCCCCTTAGAGACAAATGAGAATGTGCGAGCGTGTTAACGGCGGAGAACACTTTCTCAGAAGAACGACGATACTTTCTGCAAGTGTTTTGTTGCAGTCAAAGATAAGAAAAAGAAAGCTTTAAAATTGTGCAATACTACTCTAAGTTCAATAGTTTGGTATTCTTTTGCAGTGCATCCTGTGGCAAAATAAGGTCACTTCCCAACCAGCTGTTTTTTGTGACTATTTGACAACTACAAGGAGATTTTTTACAACTCATTCTTTGTTTGCCCTACAAAACAGGTTCCCATTGTTGCTCTAACGGCCACTGCAACTCCCATGGTCAGGAAGGATATCTGCAAGAGCCTAAAGTTGATGAACCCAGCTCTCATTTGTACTGGCTTTGACAGGCAAGTTACATTTGTTGTTGTTGTTGTTGTTTGATTAAAGGAATGAACTATGGTTTCACTTAAAATTGAGGCCAACCAAGGTCGATTTTTAAATAACACCAAACTACCACCTGGTCCTTCTTTCAAGAAACGTATTCAGCTAGTTCTCAATTTTTATCTGTTTTGGAAAAAGTTTACCAATCCTCTTATCGGTTAGAAGTTTTGGATGTACACAGTTTGTGTTTATTAGTCCCTTTCTGGGAATATTGTCTTTCGATAACACGTGAGTAATAGATTTTGTTGCACCTAAAAACAAGATATTTCTGTACATGTTTCTTTTGAAGAACGAATTAATCACAAGACGGTTTAGTAGTTCGTTTCAATACGTAGCTCTGACAATAACGCTTTTCGCAACGATTACTGAAATTTGAAATAGAAACTTTTCAAGGTGAAAAAGTTGTCATTTCTCTTGCAGACCCAACCTGTATTTTGAAGTGATGAACAAAAGCAGTTCAGTTGTCCATGACCTGAAACCCTACCTCATGCGGACACAGAATCGGTTGGTCAAACTCTTATTTGTTTTGGGGGTTTTTTAGCTTGATTTTTGGTCTGCTCAGTTTTAGTTGTTTGTCATAACTCTACCTGGGGACGAATCGCCTGCCCTTTAGAAGAAATATGCTAATGCTATTCAAGAACGATATCAGTTAGCATTATCAAACTTTCTGAGCATTCCTAAACGTTAAAAAATTATCCCAAAACTTTTATATTGAAGACATTTTGTTCCAAAAAACAATTGTTTATTTGTGCGCAAAAAGAACATTTATCATTACTGTTCATATCTGTTATTCTGGAATTAGCCAATCAAGATTCAATCCACTCGGGAATGCAAGGTTGACTTCAAGTTGTGAGGGAAAAAGAAATTAAATGACAGCTCCCGAAAGGAGCTTTCGCTGTAATACTATAAAAAACGATTCATTTCCGAGACTAAGTGACTCATGGGGCAAGCATTTATCTTTGGCTTCCTTAATATTAAGCCGGTGGGAGTATGCGACTCCCCTTGAACCCCTGAACAAGACATTAGCCCCCATTAGAGTTTGTGCTTTACTCGTGTGAGTGAAGGATCTTGCCCAAGGTCACACAACACAGTGGTCTGGCTGGGGTACGCACTCGTGTCCTTTGGATTGCGAGTCACACGCTTACCATTTGGTCACTGCACTGTGGCAAATCTGAACAACAAATCATAATCAGATAACTTTTAGTTTAGAAAAATGACTGGCTGAGAATCTTCCCGCGCAACATGACTGGTGAGCAAAGTACGCAAACTTGAGATTTCTGGACTTTGAACAATGCATGCCCTTTGGCTTCCTTAACGCCCCAGAAAAATTCTAACGTTTGAGTCAACATGTATTTTAAATGTTCAATACTTTAAATACATTAATGCCTTCTGAGAGGTGAAATGGAAAAATGATTAATTTTTTACGCTAACATAGATAGATTCTTGATTTGGAAATTTGGATTTGAAATACTTCTTTCCAAGTACATGCAGCGGTACTTAAAGCTCAAATGGTATTATGAACGTGGTTGTATACTTATCAGAATCAACCGTGGTTTAACTGATCTAAAGTAAAAAACCAATTCTCCTTATTTGCATTCGTTGTAGCGATTACCCTTGATTAACGTGTTTTGTTGAGCAAAGTTTTTGGTTACTTTCTTCCCTTTTTAGATCCAAGATCGAATACGCATTCGATGGCGCAACAATAGTCTATTGTCCAACCAAGAAGAAGACTGAGGCTGTTGCAGAGGCACTTTGTGGTAATAAGTTACTCAAGTTTGTTGTTCAGAACTATATGCAGCATGGTTTTTGTATGAGGATCCAAGTGTATGATCCGCATTCACTTAACCAGTCCGAGTTATTTTAACTGGCCCAACTCAATGTTCAGTCGATCAAACCAAAGATGTTCTAACCAGTTGATGGTTAAATTTTCTAGCAAGGATGCGAGTCCCCCTTCATTTGGAACCCTGCAAATGATGTATTTTCTTGACTAAGAGGTGCATTGTTGCCTTTCCCTTTGCAGGACTTGGTGTAAGGTGTGGCATCTACCACGCTGGACTTGGCATCAAGGACAGGAAAGCTGCCCATCACCAGTTCATCCGGGATGAGTTGCAGGTTTGGAGAACCATTTATTTTCGAAAAACTATAAACATGGAAATCATGTTTACGTCTTATAATTCTAAATACCTCGGATTTTACCAAGCGTGTAACGTAATTCACCCCGCAGTTTTTTTAAGGACAATGATTTATTCTTTTGCAAAAATATGAATAGGAATTTCGATGTCGGGCGTTAAAGTTTAACTTTGCTTTGAAAAATCCTGGGATATTTTTTAGAATTAGTCTTTGAAACTTGTTTTTTTTGCACTTCAGTGCATTGTGGCTACAGTGGCTTTTGGTATGGGTATTGACAAACCGGATGTAAGGAAGATCATCCACTACGGAGGTATGACAGTTCTCGCTATTTTGTTATCTTGACTTTTATCATTGATACCTGTATTTGTCTCTCAAAAATTCCGCATGTTATTTCATAAGCTCAGACGAAAAGTTTGATTTCGTTGCATAGTGTTTCTCAAAAATAAAAATATTATAGTAGTTAGTTCTAACATCAAAGGATAGCACGGAAGTCGCAAGAAAATTTTTTTCTGCAATGAGAGTAAGCCCTGTTCTTTGAAATCATTGGGGTCTTTATACTCCAGTTCATGCAATGCCTTCATTTGTAGAGCTTAAAGCAACTCAGTTGTATTGTAACGTCATTTGGAAATGTAAAAAGGCAAACATTTTGCAATCTCCTTTTATTCTGGTACAGTGTGTTTGATATCCATTTTGCCTTTCTACATTCAGCCCCTAAAGATATCGAATCATACTATCAGGAAATTGGCCGAGCTGGACGAGATGGGTAAGTACTGTTTAAGCTCTTGTAACTTACAGGACCGTTGCTAACTCAACGTCAACAAAGAACACTAGGTGTATTTCCATGCCAACTATCAATAGTGGTACTATGCTTTACCCCCAATATGTTGTGTCCCATTATACATGAAAGTCAGGGTTCCTTTTTGAACGTAACCCAAGCAACCATAATATTAGAGGCAGGATTCGTGCGGAGTCTTGACAGCCTGAAAAAAATCCGAAAATTTGAAGATCCATTTTCCAGACCTTCTTGAAAAAAGTCTTCATTCTCTCTGTGAGTCCGGCAACAACTTGCAAAGTGTATTCGTGTTGAAAGCAAATATCGTGGACATTGCCGTGCAATCTCACGTATTTCTAGCGGTTGCGGACCTTAAACTTCAGAATTTTCATCGGGGGAGCATGCAACCGCTTTCTCCTAATCCAATTATTTTCTGCAACTTTTAGTCTGTAAGTTTCAGAAATTGATATGGAAAAGTCTGAGAAGGATTAAACGCCAGATGTCCGTAATACGGCAAACAACAGGAACGATCTTGCGACTATACTGCACAGCAATAAATGTTTCTCTGAAACCTTTTATTTACGGTCCTTTAGAGAAGGTAAGGAATGTTATGCAGTCTTAGTAAATGTTACTGCGTAGACTTTTCTTCATCATCTCCATTCCTGTCGTTTGCTGTTTCACATATACATTATGCTTAAAATCCTTATACTGCGTTGCATACCTCTTTATTCTGTTATCCAAGATCAAGGACTCTTCTGCAAAGAAAACTGAAGACTCAAATACCTTTTGTTCTATTATTCAAAGGTCAGATCTAGTGGTACAGGAACTTGAAGATTCTAACATCCTTTTCTTTTTTTCCATAAAGGAAGGTCACTAGAGCTATTTTGAACAGAAAATTGAAAACCTAATAGGAATTTTACCATTAAATAACGAAGGTCCGGGTGCACTCTGGTCAATGACTGGACAACCATTATACCTCTTATTTTGGAGTTGGTATTCACTGATTCACTCTGATTAGGAGCAATCTAAATGTTTCTTTTGGTTTTAGTTTACCGAGTAGTTGTCACGTGTTCTACAGTAATGCTGACTTCAACACAAACAGGTAGATATATTAGATTTATTCATCTGCTTGATTCATAGTTATTGGAATCAGCTGGTTAATATAGACCAGCAAACCCTAGAAAACGATACACACAAAGATTTGTTGTTTATTTTGCGCGAACTATACCTGTCCAAACTTTGGCTTGTTTTGATGCAAACGTAGGTGCTTCTTGGCCGCGCTCGTTCATTTCAAATCCCGTTGTATTTTGTTCAAACGAAGGTTAAGGAACAAAACTAGTAAGTGACAAAAAAAGTACAATAAAAAACATTTTACTTAAATCACAAGCAGTTGGCTCCAATAACCATGCTCAAGACAACTGCCATAATCTTTTTGAATAATAGTAATAATAAACATTTTATGTTTCTAGGTGTATAAGTTTGATTGAAATTTATACTTTTCAACCTAGAAACATTTGTAAGGTGTTTCTGTCAAAATATTTTTTTACAAACATCGAAAGTCTGACCATTTTAAAACTTATGCTTTTCTAATATTTAATTAGTGTAGTTTTCACTAAAGATCAGTCTTAATCCATTTAACATTTTTTAAAATGGCAACATAATTCCAAGTGCAAGGAGACAAAGTGAACTGGTACACAGCCGACCGCGCCAGAATCCAGAGTTCGAACAAAGTCGCCTTTTCGGATATGTTCTTTAACCAAGTGGTGCTGTCTCAAGTCGAGATGAGAATGTTGCCAGTTGGGATTCTAACCCATTTTAGTTTAGTTTGTTGTGATTTCAATATTTCGTGAAACACAAGCTATTAGCTACTAGAATAAGTGATAGGGGTTTTTGTACGGTACGTTACATTCTGTATTTTGATTGGCTAAATATATTAGGTACTGTAATGATATATCGCCATAACAAACATAAAATGGCGGACCCATTTTCTGTTCACTATTCAGATGCTTTGGACTCTCTACAAGTAATTTTTGCTTTAAAACTCATATAATATTTACCTTGTAAACGGCTCGGCTCGGTAAAATATATCCCCATAACAAAAGAGAAAATGTTTAGTATGTTTTATGTGTCGTTATGAACAAGTTGTAGACAGACCATGTTTTGTTTTACCTCACATCCGTGAGCCATGTTTTCATTTCAGACATTTTTTGAACGAGATGACAGATGAAAAGTTTCGGCAACACAAATTAAAGATGATGAACAGGCTGGAACATTACCTTCAGACAACAAACTGCAGGCGAAGGTTTGTACTGAGGATCTATTGGGATTTGGAAAGTCCATAGATCAAAGTTACTGCTCCGGCATTTACTACTTCATTATGATATTCATGAAAAATACAAGTTACACGAAAATCGGAAAGCAAATTGGAACCAAAAATGTTGATTCGAAACTTTATCTTTTAAATAACTGGAATTGACAAAAATTACATCCCCAACTTCCACCAATTAGAATATTTCTGTACTCGACTCAGTAAAGCGCTGCTCTTATCTTTCAGATATGAATAGTATGACTGATTTTCAATCTACTTGTTGCGCTTTCACCTCATTATAGAAAAAAAAAGAAACTTAAATAATATGTAAGAGGAACAATTGTATTGCTTAAATAATTTCCAACGCTGGCTAACGTAAAACTCCCTCTTGCCCACCATTTGTCGATGTCCTACTTTATCTTGGTTTGTCCAGACGATAGTTCAGGCTCACAAATTGAAAACGTCAGAAGATATTTTATGCTGCAGCAATCTGAAGGCCTATTCACACTAGAGGCTACAGATATGAATTTAAGTGACGCAGACGCAAGAAATAGACAATTTTCCTTTCTCTCATGCCTTGCTCTTGCGATTGCTCTTGCATCACGAATTTTCTAGTGTGGAATGAGGTGAAGCAAGCGTGGACGCAGACGCAAGCTAAAGAAAGAGACAGTCACTGATGTACAACCTCTTTGCTTGCGTCGCTTGCTTCTCTTGCGTCCCCAGTGTGAAAATCTTTCCGCTTGTATCTGCATCTGTAGTGCGAACAGGCTTTAAGAAGGCCTCCAGTTAGTGTAAAAGAAAGCTCGTTATTTCAATTGTCTTTCTACAACTGTTGTATGTCTTGCTTCTTGGCGACACTTGTTGTTAGTCCCAAATCAGTTTTATATATAATTACATACTAATCCCAAATGTGAAGAGGCGTTTTCTCACATTGAGCATAAATCGTTGTTTCCTGCAGGACAATCTTGTCATACTTTGAGGAATCTGATAATCTTAGTGTTGGCGGGAGAGCTGACTGTTGTGACAACTGTCGAAGCAGGTAATCAGATGATGGTGGTAGTGTTGATGGTGAGCGATTATTCTCTGAAGAGGAGGTGAGTAGCGCGGTATAATCACCAAGCCGCAAATGCAGCCAAATGAATATACTTGCTGCTCACCGACACAGAGGAGAATAATTGTATCAACATGTACCAAAACAGTAAATAGAAGTAAAAAAATGAAGAAACTTTAAACTTTATATGAACAGAAACACGGAAACTCCATTCGTTATTAAGCCGCGCGTGCTCGCGTTCATGGGAGCTCGGAATAGCGGCGGGTACTCAGAGCTCGAGCAGTCAATTGGAGCACCCGAAAGCATTATTCGCTGGTTTGGATATGGTAATCAGTATTATTCATACTATTGTTATATGTTTAAGTATATAATATGAGCTAATAGGATGCCAGCCACCCACCTAGAGCATCCATGGCCCTCATCGACCATCGATTGACGTACATCGTCATAATCATCCTCTGATATACCGTAAAAAAAAACTTATTAAGACCTCTATCTGTACCTCCACCTTCAACGAAGGAAAGCATGTAAATAGAACTGCCAAGCGATAAATATCACAACTCGATAATCCCAAAATGCCAACTTTGTTAAATATGATAACTCCTTTTAATGCGTTTGTGACTTAATTTTTAGATTGATCAGTTAAAACTATAAACTGGATATTTCAGAATTCTCCAACCTCGAACACCAGAAAGCAGCAAAGTGGACTTCAGGCAAGAGGCAAAGTTACTTCTGGGAGCAGTCAAGGTATCGTCTTTAGACCTTGTTTGTAATTAAAATGGAAGTTTTATTGTACAATAGCAGTTAGGTACAATAGTTAAGATGGCAGTGTTTAACCTAGTTAGTGCCATCAGTGCTAGATGATTTCACAAGGGATTTATTATGTTCCATTCAGTAAAATAGTCTCATAAATTTAGAACAACCAAATATACACTTAAGAAGAAAAACGTAATACTTTCTGTTGGAAGATTTTGTTTCTCTTTGGCTGTGTGGTTTGATTTGATGTTTCAAACCACGATCAGTTGCGTTGGCTAGGCAAGTACGTTAAATCAGAATTCTTGTAAGAATCGGAAGGCAAGTAAGCTATTAGTGGCTTTTTCAAAGAGGACAGGGGGCATTCTTAGAAAGGAGCTTTTATTTGATTACAAACAGTAATAAGATTTTGCGCCTTCAATGCTCCGCGGAGTTCTTCCTGATACTAAAAAGGTATTTGAGTTTTGACCTGTGAAGCATCATTAACTGGTACGCTTTCTACTTTATCCTCCTTGGAAACGTATTTAATGGAAATGCAATCTCCAGTCTGTGATTGTGTAAAAGATAATTGTAATCCCATTTTCACCCACCTTGAAAGAAGGGAGCGTAATACAAACTATTTACTTGTAGTTGACATTGGTGGGGGAACAATTAGGAAGTGGGAGAGTGTTCTGTTTTTGAGCCTTTGATGTTGTTTTGTTGTAGGTATCCGGAGATGGCCGCTTTGGAATGTCGTTACCCATTTTGATTGTGCGAGGATCGGTCAGTAAATGAACATCCTATTGAAGTTTGAAAACGTTAAAAGCAAACGTTTTCAACCAGTGTTGTTATGTAATAAACAAACAGATTGGACATCGCTTTCAAGCTGGCGAGGAGGCCCGTAAATGTTACCGTTAATATGAAAATAGCTTAAAGTTAGGAAAGGGGTAATGGACTACATGAATACTTCGACTTGCTTGTTCTTCAGATTGTATAAAGTTAGCGGGTGGTTCAGTAATCGTTTTCCGCATCAGCCGTCGAACAGAACGATCACATAAGCCCGTTATCAAATACTCTTGGTCTACGGATGTCATTTAGGATCACGTGATACAGCTTGAAGGAATATTGGGTCTTAAATTTTAACAACTTAGGTCGTAAAAAGTTTTTAAAGGTCTTAAATTTGCTTAGTTGTTAGTAGCAGGAACCCCAATAACTGGTGAAAAGCAATCATAATACATCGTTAGGTTGCTACATTTTTAATAGGATGGGGACACTTTTCATAGACTGCATGGACAGTGTTAAGTTTTTATTTCATGTGTTATATTGCAGAGCAGTCAAAAAGCTCAAAGATACAGTCGCTGCAAAGAATACGGAAGTGGCAAGTAAGTTGTTGGTGACCGTATAAACACACGCGATAATAAAAGAGCTCAAGAACAACGTGAAGTTGATGTAACCTCTGTTCTTAAAGAATGTTTTTCTTTTTTCACAGTTACCATAATGAGAAGTGGTGGAAGAGTTTCGGTGAGTAGTATTTATTTTTTCTTCCTCTTTGTTTTTTTCACCATGTTTACCATTAATTTTACTCCAGCGTCTGTTTTTCTTAAATGCCTTATAACATCGCCATTCGCTATCTTGCTTGTGGGAGGTATGTATGTTCCCTTACAGCGTGTGCAATAGTTGCCTGGTGTTGGTGGCATGCTGTTGCAACTCTCACTCTTATTTTCAGGCAAGCAACTATGAAAATTTATGCATCAGTGCTTTTGGGGAGAGTCGGGAGACTAAAAGCAATCACACTTACCTATCTATTATCTCCCAGGTAGTAGCAAGTTTTTACGTGCTTAAACGTCCAACAGTAGCATTACTTAGTCAGCTTACGTTCCAGTCTCTCCTGTTTTACCTTAGTGTATTTTGTAACACGTGTGACTATTGCCAGTGTTCTAGCTAGCTAAAAGAAACCACAGGGCGCCCTAATTTGCATCTAATTAATATTCATGAGTTGGCTGTTCTACTGAGATTTATCAATGATTTTATCATATTTACCTGTGTATAATGCGCACTTTTTCTCAAACATTTGGTCTTGAA
>JAOBYE010710492.1:0-11156 GCA_025403585.1 Parazoanthus swiftii
GGCATTCGACACTATTGCTGGGGAAAAAACTGGGGGGGCACGGGCCCCCCCGGCACCACCCCTTGCTACGGCCCTGTCCTAAAATGTTCTGCAATTGGTCTGGGATCAGTTTAATGGAGCTGAAACCAATTATTGAATTGCACACATTTTAGGAATCCTACTGATGACCAGTTGCTGTTTATTTTTTTATTATTTACTTTTTTACATTTATTCTGAGAAGCGAATTGTTGTCTTCTGTAAGATTCAAATTCAGAGTGTTCTAAGTGCCCACGAGTCACACCCAAACTAATAACAGTAACACTCCTCTTAGAGCTGATCAAAGATAACGCACCAAGAAGGAAAAGGGTACTGGTCTGAGTCTGTCGAAATTACGAGGTTAGAAAACTTCAAAGGCGGATTCTTTGTCGGACTCAAAAGTTTCATGAAACTCGCTGTGCCATTCCTGGTCAAGGGCCTACCAGTCCTTAGAATGCGAGCGGCTGCTGGGTCATTTCGGGAGCTACTGATAAAGCGACTCGCAAAAAACGTCGGTCTAAAGCTTTCTGGTTTGCTACTATGGAAAGAGTCTCTTAACGCAGCGTCTTCATTTGAGACCTCACTGCCCTTGTCGCCCAATCAACAAGAGCAGATCGCATCTGACGTATGGTCAGGTCACGTATAGTACAGGATGTGACTAATCCTTTTACATGCAATTGTCACAGTACGAGAGGCGAGATGTTGGTGGATAATGCTTCTTGTAAGCCAGCAGGCCTTAGTCCTCCGAGCAGACGAGGGGTCTGTGGATGCAGGAAAGTAGTCTTAAACCTCTGAGATCATAGTACCACATCTCAAAGCAAACCTGGAGTATACACTTCGACAGCACATAATTGTACAAGAAAAACACCATTTCCATCAAAGGAAGTATGGGTATCCTGTGTCAAGGCTGTAAACCATCGCTGACCCATGCATGAAGTAAACGAAATCAAAGATTTCAAACGAAAGTAAGTATTTGGTCAGGCTATGTCAAAAATAACGTTGACTGGAGTTCCCATCATACTTTGCGAACCCTTTTGAAATGACAGCATCTACCTCAAGGTTACTACTTTTAGCGACTACTAAATTTAGCGATTTTGTCCGAGAAAGAATTCGTGAAAACTTATTTTAGCGATTTTAAGGATTTTTACTGAACATTTCTCAGATGAAATTACATAATCAGGAACATGCAACCGAACAAATCCTGAAATCAATCATGTCCGAGGATGAGGTTACAGTGTTGTGTGAAGAGGAGGAGGACGATAATGAAATAGATTTATGATGTAGAACATAATGCGGTGGCCCAAAAGTTCACGGCAAATTAAAAAAAGCCACGGCAGAATACAACGAACTCACGGCAAATCAAAGAAAGCCACGGCAGAATACAACGAACTCACGGCAAATCAAAGAAAGCCACGGCAGAATGCAATGAACAAGCCCAAGAACTCCAAGGTCCACCTAGTATTTCGATGATTGAATTTCTTAAAGACTGGGGATTCAACTCAACCTTGTTTCTTCGAAAATTATAACGCTTGAGATTTCTTTTCATGTGACCAAGGCTAAGATTTATTCCGTGTTGTCTTTTCAAGATTTCACAAATCTCTTTGTACTCGTGTCATTTATAAAACAGCGACTCTAGAATATCTCTTTCGGTTTCGTTGTCCGCCATCTTGACGCCATCTTTGACAAAAACAGACCGCTGACTGCAATGTTTGCCTGCTCAGCACATATCAGGCATAACCACGTGACAAAGATAAACACCTCCCCCCCCCCCCTCCTAAAAAAAAACTCAGACCACCCCTCAGCCTCGGTTCATCTGTCGGCCACGTGACATCATCGATATCCATTCCCGCCGTGGCTTTCTAGTTCATTCTGCCGCGGCTTTCCTCAATTTCCCGTGGTTCATTGTACTCTGCCGTGGCTTTCTTTAATTTGCCGTGAGTACGGTGTATTTTGCCGTGAGTTCATGCCGTATTCTGCCGTGGCTTTCTTTGATTTGCCGTGAGTTCGTTGTATTCTGCCGTGGCTTTCTTTGTTTTGCCGTGAGTTCGTTGTATTCTGCCGTGACTTTCTTTGATTTGCCGTGAACTTTTGGGCCACCATAGCGACAATCAAGCATAACAAGAAACAGCAGACGACTTATGTGATCGTTCATTAAATTTTGAAATGGATTTCAATGCATTTTTAAATAGCTTCTTTATAACGCGGAGGGAAGCGGGTAGAAACTATTAACACCAACAAATTTTAACGAGTAATAAATATTTTGGATTTTGTCTAAGAAGGAATTAGCGACAACTAATTTTAGCGGTTTTAAGGATTTTTATTCAACATTTATCAGATGAAACTACGTATTAAGGAACACAACAAAGTGTGTCGCACCAAAAGTAGCAGAAAAAAATTACGGAAAAGGGATCCTCGTGAGGATTCCCGCGCTAAGCTAACATTAGTAGCCGCTAAAAATAGTACCCTTAAGGTATGTCACTTTGGAATGAACACTCGGAGTGTTTAAATTTAAATCTCCCCTTTGCCCTTGAAATATCCTTAAAATAGCGATATAAAAAAAAACAACTCTGACACTCGCTTGAGCTTCAATGTATTGGTAAAGGTAAACTAAAGTGCAAGCACTATACAAATGAACGAGCAGGTGTTCAGTTTTAAGCTCCACCGCTATAAGTTGTTTTCTCAAGCTTTCGAATCAAAAAGCATTTCTGGTATTATTTGTTAGCTCGGAACCGTAAGGGCGTCAAATAAATTTACACATACTTTATTTGTCAAAAAGCACGTAGTTTAAGGTTGTATTTACAAGGACACGATTTCTAAGAAAACGTTGCCAGAAAACAAGTGTTTTGTATGGCTCACTAGTAATACGCTCGATTTAAAATTGGGAGTAGTCGATTTTCCGTGAATTTTGGCGACCACAGCCCTTGCATTGTTTCGGTAAAAGGTCTGTTGATATGCTATGTTGCTCAACCTGCTGCTTCATCCGACTGCTCAATTTCATTTTCCTGAAACAAGAAAGAATATTCTCGATATGAGGAGGACTGCAGATCACATGGGTGTTCATTCTCTCATGCAACTGTTCACTCACATGTTGCAAGTCATACATGTTCTAAGACTAGCTGCTGAAATCGCCAAGTTTCATTTCGGGGACAACCCATGGTCTGGTTGTACGTTTATTAGGAAGCATGAGGGTTTTGGCACCGATCTAAAACTTGTCAAACTCTTAGAATTTGATGTAAATTGTTATTTTTGTGAAGAGAAATAACGGTTAGAATTTTCGTGGTTTTCCATGAGCAAAACAAAACTACTCAAGGAAAACGCTAGGTGGTGTTCAAACCCCCGTTCAATGAACATCGCATATTTCTCTAATCTTCTGCAATAGCTTAAATAAAAAATAACATTGAATGAGGAAATCAAGGGAAGATATCATTTTTAATACAGTTTACGACTGTTTCCTATAAATTTTGACCGGCGTGATTGCAGCTTATTACAAAGAAGATTCAAACGTGAAGAAGTAGATGTTCAATCACTGTCACCAAGCATATGCGCATTGACATTTTGCAAGTCCCCAAATTGAGAGTCCTATTGACTATTGATGCTGAGAAACCAAAACGAATAAAAGTCAAAGAAAATGCATGTTTTTCGTTGAATAACTGCAGTATACCTTGTAGTACGTATGATCCTCAAACCGTACCATATGAATTCGAACGCACTCCAGTAATCTACGAATACCCCTAGTTGTTAATTAAATATTGATTACAACATAACTGGTTTAGTTACTCACTGATTAACATCACTACACACCTTGGGCTGAAAATAGTGGAAATGGTCTAATGCAAATGTAAAGCATGTACATTTTGTTTCTTCGAGACGCGACATTTATAAAATGGTTTCCATGTGCTGAATAATTACAAAAATTCCAAGTGGAAACAACGCCGAATGGAATAATTGTTAAATGTGAGTGCTTTCCAAAGCCGATGTCTAGAACCGAAGGAAAATAAGATTACATTTATCAAATCTCAACTTTCTTATAAACTGGGGGCGTGAAGTGGTTAACTCACCTGTGCCTTTCCAGCGGATGGCTTCTCCTCACCTTCCTTGTACTCTTCGTTTGCAGCACTTTCCTGTTCTTCATCCACATCAGCGAGAGCCGCCCTGCTCTTTGCTTCTTTCTCGTCGCGAATTTTCCTCTCGGCTTCAATCACTGCAAAGAAGTCTCTTTCGGCCTTAGCTACCAGATCTTCGCCATCATCTTCTTCAACATGTTTCTCTTCTTCCCTGTCATGCCAAAGGGAAAAAACAAATTATTACGTCTGTTTAGCCACAAGGGGCGGAACCCGAACCAGCGGGGTAAGCACACCACAACACCCTGTTTTTGAGAAAGGTGATGGTTCTTCAATTATGTCGTCAAATCAGGAAGATCACTCGGCACACGCGGCTCAGTCGGTTAGTGTGCGGCCACCGATGAAGCGACGGGTCACGATGAACAAAACCACCATAACCTCAGTATATATCTTTATCTATCTAACAAGTGAAAGAAAACATTTCCCAGCTGATACAAAAATATCCTGATAAAAGGGGTACAGGAATCAAATGCATTCAAAACGTTTTAAAAAAAATAACTAAAAGTTTCGCCATAGTTTGTAACGTACTTGTCCTGTGAACTTTTGGATCTTTCCTTCAGTCGCATTTCTCTGTGTCTTGTCTCCAGGATTTTCTCACGTTTGGTCTCTCTTTCAAACATCTACAGAAAACAAAGCGCAGTATGATAATATCTGATTCTAAATGTACCGCAGGTATGTTTGTCGGTTTTTGGGTGGATAGTACGTAGAGATTCTACAGTGACTAGCTAAATCCATAAAACAAGAGTTTGTTTAGTTTTGATCTGTGTGTTTCTCTTCCTTTTCCTAGTGCAGTAACCGGAAATGACTTAAATTGATTGCCGCGTACGGCATTTACTTCCTGCTACCAGATTTGCCCATCCACCATTGCTTCGCAATTAATGAGTTAAAAATGAACCATTAGTTTTAACTAACTCAAAAAAAGCACTGTTCTAACTATATGTGAGTGTATTTCATGTTATAAGTTCTAACTTTCAAAACATCGGTTAGATTGGAGGAAGGTACTAGTTTGATTTCATTTTATTATAACAGTCAAAAAAATAATTAAAAATAGTGCAAATTTTGCTATTCGTGTTTACTACTGTAATTGCACTTAGACTAATCTTAGTTTAAGATTCGTAAAAAATCACAGACTGTAAGATGCCAACAGACAAGCAATTCAACGTAGATCAGCGCAATTTTCTCTTTGGCCATCGACTTGCTTGGACCTGCGCTGACTTTAATCGATTTGAGTCGACTTTGAACAAGCTCGACTAGTTTGGACACAGTCGATACATGTTTCTCTGATTTGCTTTAATTTGCAAGCGAAGAGGCGAACATCAGTCACAAGTCCTAGCACAGAGTTCCTGCAACTCATGACTATATAAATTTGAAATCTTTTTAAGACCTTTACAGAGAAGTGAATCACTACCTCAAAGATAGCTGGCACTATGAAACTTTTCAGATTTCCCCGTAACTCTTCTACGGACCACCGAATTCATCTCCTTGGCAACCCATTTATGATAAACGTTTTCTCAAGAAGACAATTTTTCTAACAATGTGTTTTATTACGTTTTTTTTTCAAGTAAAATAAAAGATCTAACTTTACCCAAGACATTTCGGCATTTTTAACAAAGGTCATGCCAAAAAGCCCGCTATATCTTAATCAAGAAGGCACGCATGGTGTGATGTAACTTCATTACTAAACTATTTAATTACCAAAAGATTCAATGTGGACTTGTTAGTTAGACTGAAAGTTGGCATGTTGCTGTAGCTTTACCAAATAAAAAAGTTAAGGGGAGGGGGATGACCAGACCACCCCTCCCTGGTTTATCCCACTGGGTATAAAAGCCTGGCAAAAGTTTAATAATGTAATGAACTAGAATAGTAACACCTTTCTCAAATTCGAAATTCTGATCAATTCTCCCGAAGCTGCTCGATGTAAACAGTAAAACGTGATCGTGCATAATTTACCGCTGAGATTTCTCTGTAATTTTGTTTCACAAATGTTTCACATAATTTACCGCTGAGGTTTCTCTATGATTTTGTTTCACAAATGTTCTACCAGCTTGAAGCATCCTTGCGATATCTTGAACTCTAAAATCTTCAGTAAACAAATAAACCACTCGCCAGTGCAAAGATTGCAATCTTCTCGCCTCAAGATTTTCCATATTTCAATATGTGGTATCTATTATTGACGGCAGCCGAAATGATGAAAAACCCCCAATGGTCGCGTAAAATTGAAAACGGTGGTAACTCTCCCAGAAATTCTCTGAACAATCTCTTACAATTATTACAGCTTTTAAAGACAACTCATCGCTGAACTCCAAAATAAAGCACCAATTACAATGTCTCACAACTCGTCTTAACACCCAATCACGAAAGGAAACCCTCACACTTCCACTCATTACTGTTACAGCTACCTTCGACGTGCATAAACAGACCAAATACTTACAGCGTTGACTGATGATTTCTCATTCCTCTGAAGAGTACAAAGACTATCTGATAATTCAAGTAAGGTGACTGTTCCTGAGTGAGAACCACAGGCAACCAATCGACCATGATCTTGCACCTTCATCGAGTTCAAAGATTCGTCGCACACCTAGCAGAAAAAACGAACACCAGAAACATTCAGCCAGAAAATTTGATTCTTGAAATATGTGAAGCCACTGCAAAACTCGTTAAGATGGAAGACACATTTTTGCCGTTTAGCAAATCTTCTTTCGAACTACACAAATTGTCATGGCAGTGATTTGACCACTTATTATTCTATTGAACTTTGATAAACAAGAACATAAAACAGATTGATTGCAGCTTTTGTAAACCTATAGAAATATGTCCAACAGCAAACTAACCTAGTGTTTATCCTGTTCTCGTATCCAGTGGTTCACAAAGTGATTGCAAACTCTTTCCGTTATTACACAAACAAGTACGTGAATACATTCTAAAGATAGCGACATCCAGTTGACATCTGCCAATAGCCAATAAAATCAAATTTTATTAGGTTGCCTTAAGTTCAAAGTAAGGATTAGTTGACAAAAAGCTATGATCTTCTTATCTCATCCGTTAGCATATTTCAAAGAAAATTACACAGGTAATAGAAAGGAATGTTGCTTTGCTTTAATGCCTCGGATGCAGTATTACATCGGAAAAATCTGATGTTAGGAACACTAACTGACCTGTATACTAAGTGTGGGATCGTTCTGTTTGAATAGATAATCCCAGACATCCAGTGTTCCATCTTTCTTTGTTGTGAAGAACACAGCAGGTCGCACTGGGCTCCAGCAGCCATCAGTCATGTAGGACATGTGTTGCCTGTTAAATTATTTGCAAACAAAACGATAATGTGAAACAGCAACAGCTTACAATCTCGAGTTAAACAGAAAAAAGGGTGTATCCCGCCTAAATTATAACACCAAAAATACTCGATCATAAATCAATATAAAATGTTAGTGATCATTATCGAAACATTCAGTTAAGGCTCAAGCACTTGGATACACTCCGTTTCAAACAAATCGTAAACACTTATCTATTCTTTCATTTTCCCGTTCTTTCTGTTATGCAACACAGACACAGTGTGCTAAGGAGTATTAAAGATAAGTCAAAAGCCTCTCTCTTTCACGTACTGAACGTGTTTGCATTATGAAAGTTGGCCAGAATGTGAAATATATAGCAGAGGAGGAATTGCAAGAAATATTCAAGTGATGTAGTATGCTATCGAGCAAGAACGCGTCAATGAAAGCCCAGGCAGCCCTTCGTTTGCAATGATGGTTGATGAATCGACTGATGCTGATACCTGTTATCAAGCAATATACGTTATTTGGTCAACCAATGATTGACAGATGCAACAAACTTGTAAACAAGATTGTATACATAATGGATGAAAAGTAAGACACGATTGTGACATCACACCATGAATATTAATGATATGTAAACTACAGTGCCTCCATCCATTCATGGAGCGAGCTAGAACACTGGCTATTGCTGTAGGAGTTTAAGAATTTCAGACTGATAAATAAAGGGAACAAGAACGGACTTTTTCTTTGTCAAAAAGTAAAGGAGTTTCTTACTTTGTCCACATAATGGATGACTCTCGCAAATCTTCTGACCAGATCTATAACAACATCGAAAGGGAACATAACAGTTAAATATCAAGCTAGATACTTCATACTGAAAAGAGATGCTGAACAAAATGAACGAGAAATCATAATCTATACTGACTCTCGCCGTCCAGTCACCAACAGTTAAGAAGTTCTTCGGAAAGAATGGATTACGCTGCAAGAGAAAAATGTGTTCAGTTATCAACTAGGTGTAGACTCTGCATGTGTTAGTTTTAACAAAAATTGCGGTCATTTCTTGACAAAAGCTGTGCAAACGTTGACACATGCTGACAATTGATTGGTTGCATGGGTCAAAGATTAAATGTGACACAAACATCTAACTACCTGAACGGCGTACACAGGTCCATAGTGCTGTGAAAATGAAGCTACAATCTTTTCTTTGGGGGTTTTGGCTTTACGGTTACAAGACAGCACTGATCCTTGTTCTGTTCCAACCATAAACTTAGTAGGCATGGTACCCTCATACTCTAGTGCAACTCCACCCAGAGGTGTCGGCGAATTGGGATTTGGAGCCAAAAGAAGAGATTCTGTAGGTTCCCCTAATTTGCGGATGTCCCACCATAAAACCTGCCCGTCAGTGCTAGTAGAGAAACACTCGGTACCTGCATGAATGATGAAAACGTTATGTGGTTTCAGTTTATGTAAGGAAGTGTCACAGTGATGACAGTCACTAGGGATACACAGTCTGGCGATAAAACATCAGGGGTTCCGTTAATATTTTTCAGTAAATGGTAATGCAATGTAGAAAGTACGCAAAATTATTTTTATATATTTTCATTTAGGAAGATTACCATTAAGTAACTGAACACAGTTTGACAGTTCTGTCAGTTATCGTTCATATGACAGAAAGGGTGACAGCTGTGAACCGAATTTTTGCCAGCGAAAGATACAACAATAGAAGTTTAGGTTGTTTGGATTCTCTTTAAGATTTTGACTGTTTCCTTGCAACGGAGAACTTTCGAAACAACACTAAAAAATCTCTTTTGCTAAGTTAACCCAAAACTAGAATTATCATCATTAGAAATTGATGAAGTTTGAAGGATTTCAGTCGAGATAACGGTTCAGTCACTAAAAGTGACAGAAGAGATGGGCAATATAACTCAATACGTAGTTAACCTTCATTTTGTAAACAAATAAGTATAATAAATAACTAAGTCTGTCAAAATCGTGTGAAATTCATGTCATGAAAATGCAACGTTCTCATTTACATGGGTGCATTTTTGAACAAGAATCTAATGTTCAAAAGAAAAAAGTGAATCTTTTTAGTTCTTACCATGTAAACGGTCGAATAACAAAGACACATATTCACAATGACTCTCCTGGTGGTGTAGTTCAATTGTACAAAGTTTGAGCTCATTAGCTGTTAGCATTGAGGAACGATGTCATATTACAGTAAAGATAATTAAACATTTCATAACACTGTGTTCAGTTACCCTAATTAAAAAGAAAAAATGTTTTTACCAAAATAAGTTACAAATAAATTCATTACAAATTGGTTGCATCGAACTTGACAGGTTCCAGATCAGTCAGCTGCGCACCTGTCTTAGATGTTAGGAAGATTGTCTTGTAGATGGGATCCCTATGACTGTGCTCAATGGGTGTCATCTCAACTGGGTGGGATCCTTTTCGTGTGTCCCAAAACCCTGTGAAGGTAATGCAAAATTAGTGTCACTAACCAGATCTCTAGCCAGATGGGGCCTTTTTGTTAGATCATAAATACAGATTTGAGAGGAGTGGGGATTCTGCCACCCCACTTTGATTTCTTTGTAAGTAGAGAAACCAACAACAAAAACTAGAAATAGAAAACAAATCATAGAAGAAAATGTAGTAAAATAAAAATAATTGTTTTTTGATTTCTCCTGTCACTCAAAAACTCGAGTTGCCATGGTAAAGGCATAAGTTGTGTACAAGAGTTTAGGAAAAGTCAGAAAACTCATGCCATTACTACAAACCGTGCCAAATTTAGATTTCGAAAGGGGCGGAATTTTTCACCCTGGCCCCATCCCCAAGGTAGATTGGGTTAACTGCCAAAATGTGTGGTCTGACCAACAAAAGGGTTTTTTGAACAAAAGTTGATATTGTATGTTTATTGCTGTGAGGTGAGTTAGAAAGCTGTTGTTTCAAGTGTTAACCCTTCATCAGAACAAGATGAGGAGTTTCTAAAGCTGGTCCACATTACCAGTGTGAACTAGCAATTAAGATTCACAGACACTTAATCAGTTGACTTACCAAGCTGTCCATTGTAGCAGCCTCCAAGCAGTATATGAGGGTCCTTAGGGTTGTACTCCAGGCACACCAGTGGAGACACAGGCTTTAGAGCTAGCTCTGGTTTGTTTGGGTTCTCTGACAAGGGTTACAACATAAAATAACATACCCATACGCCTGCATACACTTACACATGAACAAAGCAGTAATATATTTAGAATGGCCTGGGAGCATGCTCCTTTAAAAAACTTCAGCTTTATGAGAAAAATCTTCAGCATTATTAAAAGTTTAATAAAGACATTTTGAAGCAGTCATTACGAATCTATTCTCTGGCAAGGGCTTTTCTGGAAGAGCACGGGCTCAGGAGGAAGAAGGACGGAGATAGGGGCAGATAGTTTGAAGTGCCCATGGCCCATAATTAGAAAACTATTCAACAAATTGGCATGAAATTTGGTTGATTAGTTGATGTAATCATGTGGCAATCCGTTTGATGTGCAATCACTGATCCTTTCAAGCAATGATCAAGTCCAGCAAAAAATTTGCACGCATTTTCAAAAAAGCTAAATCCTTTCCCGAGCCTAGTGGCTCATAAGGCCGGTGCTTATCTCCGGTTTTAGTAGTGTTAAGCGGATGCGAGTCTATGACTCCCCCTGGACAGGACACTAATCCATCGCAGGTTAGCCCCCAGCAGAAGCTGGTACTCATTTATACAGCTGAG
>JAOBYE010710503.1:0-11155 GCA_025403585.1 Parazoanthus swiftii
CCTCTAGCCGTGTGTTTGTGTAACTTTTTATGTTCAAGACCTCTAGGGTTAATATTCTCAATTGTCTTGTATAGTATGAAGTAAAGTTTTTTATTGTTGTTAACTTACATAATTTATAAAAATGGTGAACAATTTTCGAATGCAATTGATTTACAAGTTTACTAATATCCCAGTGTTATCCAACAGTGGTGGTGATGTACAGTCAAGGAATGAAAAGCAAAGACTGGCGAGAGGTACAAAGAGCAAACTGATACATGTACCTCTGTGTAATTGATCCTATCAATCACATTTTTATTCTCAATCATTTGTATTTATTTCCTATCAGTCACATTTATTCTCAATCATTCATATTCATTTCCAATCAATCACATTCCCTTAATATGTCATGTACATTTTTTATTAACCATAGAGCTATATTCATTCCCAGTCATTAACATCTTTCTCAATCCATTCGTTTTCCATCATTCAAAATCATTCTTGTCTAATTTTTTAAAAGTTATGGACGTTTTATATCAAAAGATTTGAAGTTAGAATGCTGGAGTTCACAGAAGTTGAGATTTTAGACCCACAAGTTCCTAGTAGAACTACTACTGATATCTAAAACTGTACATTCCCCATCATTTGTGTTCATTCCCTGAGATAGTTAAACCCTCTCAATTCTTAATCTCTATACTGTTTCTGTATTACTATGTAAAGTAGATTTTTCAGTTTTTTGTTCTAACAAGGCTAGCCAAAACGAACGTTTGTTCATACAAACACACATTGCACTTTTACATATACATGTACTGTAGTCTACACCCTTTGGTCAAAATGCTGGGACATTTTTTTTGTAAATACTCTTAAACATTTCTTTGCATATCTAGGCGGGGCGCACAGAAGTGATCATGGACAACTTAAATCCAGATTTTGTGAAGTCATTCATCACGCAGTATTACTTTGAGGAAATGCAAAAGCTACGATTTGAAGTGTTGGTATTATTTCCTAGAAAGTAACTCTACAGTCATGTTTCTTTGTGTTCGTACTAATTCCCAGAAACTACCACTAAATGTTCGTTTTGATTATTTTGAATCGTGTTACACATACTATATTTTCAAACATCAAGTTTTCACTTTTATTTAAATTATCTTTATTAGTCAAAGTATAGTAGCTTAAGTGCTCGGTGTAAGAATATTTTATTAAATGACTAATATGATAACAAACTTGCTGTCTTTATTCTAAAAATAATCATGTGCAAGAATTGTGCAGATTCACAAGTCTGTATGTTAATTAAAAAACAAGATATTTTAAAAGTCCTAATTGGCTAAATAAAAAATAATATGCGACATATTTCTTTTTGTTATGCGATATACGTGGCAGAAATATGGTAATTACAAAAGAGCTGTTGTTTGTTGTGGCATCAACCACTTACTGTACAAAATTGAAAACTGTCTCCGTAACAAACTAAGATAACTGCGTTCAGAGACCGTCCCATCCAACCCTTTCCATATTCTTGAGCTCAAAGTTCAATTAATCTAAAATTTGTTGAACATTTTACTCCATAATTTATAATCTTCTGAAACCACTGCATTCGTTCGGTGCTTTTTGCGATTTTTTTTGATTAGCATTAATTTTTGAGAATGGGGTGTTTTAATCTACCTGTCCGTGGTAAAAGATACGAAGACTGTAAAACATCATTGTAATATATTACAGTATGTAATGAGTTGTTCGTAACTTGCTGGCTCATTTACTGTGTGTAGATATGACGTGGATAGCAAATCACCAAGGTTATCAGATCATGTGAGTAATCTTTGACTAATCATCTCTTAACTTACAAAGGAAGTAGTGAAACTTAAACAGTGTATAACACAAGAAAACCTACCGTTTTTTCCGACTCTCCTGTTTAAAAATACAAAAATTGAATAAACAGGACAAAGGTGCAATGACTGCTAGCTTCAGACATTCTGGTTAGTTCGATGTTTTGCAATGTTCAGGTATTCTGTTTTGTAATTCTGCGCGTAACTAACGAGTAAGAAAAAATGAAACGGAGAAATTGCAGACGTTACTAAAACCTGGAACAGGGAACAAGGACTAAAAACGGTCAAGATGAGTCGGGAAACAGGCAATATTTACAATATCTGCCGCGATGCTTCGCGTTCTTAATTGTTCAAATCCCCAAGCCTTCGAAGAATTTGTGAATTCTGATACTTTCAAATTCATACTGACCGTTCCCCGACTCATACGTTCACGGTTCCTGGTTTTAGTAACGTCCCTCTGAAAAGACTGAATATGTCCGTCAGCTACATGTAAACGTAAGAACAGTCTGACCTTGTCCCGTTTATAGTGTACAACGGTGTGTTTAAAGAGTTTTATCCTCAGGAGAATGTTCATTTCAATCTTATGTTTTCAAAAATTACAATTAGAGGCACAAATTACATTAACTAACTGGAGGTATTTTTCATATCTGTGAAGTTCCCAACTATTCTATCTAAATATAAGTGTTGAAAAGGATGCTCTGTGTTGGGATGCACTCTTTACTGATAAATAGAATGCCATCCATTCATCACAGGATTTCATTGGAGCAGTTGAATGTACGTTGGGAGCCATAATTGGTGAACACGGTGGCCGGATGACAAAACAATTGGTGTAAGTTTTGGAACAATATTTTAAAATCAGAGTTTATGTGTCCGTTTTTTCACGAATGCAACCAACGTACTTGCGATGCTGCATATAACGACACGAGATCATAATACCAAGACCTTAGAGGAACAGTTTTGCTGTTGATAAATACAAAAAACATTTTTTCCAAAACCAGTTCAATTCATTTTTCCTCAAAGTGTGTTGATAAAAACAATTTAACTTTTAACAAACGCAAGGGTCAAGGGTCAAATTCATCTTGATGCTAAATTACGTTAACCTAGCAATAAACCAGTTTCGTATTCGTAGTTGCCGCTGATTACAATGACTACAGACTCATTTACTCAGCGTTAGCCTCGTCTTGATGTTAGTTGTTTTTTTGTTATTTATGTATATTCAACACCAAGCCGAGGCTAAGGCTGAGTAAATGAGTATGTAGTCATTGTAATCAGCGGCAACTGCGAATACGAAACTGGACTATTTTTCCTACGGGCCAAGAATTCGCGTAAGCACAACACCCCCATTTAAAAACCACAATATTCATATTTGGATAGCATGGGAAACTGTCGTAAGAAGAGGCGAAACGCAAGACTATTCGCGTAACAAGTTAGAGGTTGCGTTAGCTCGTGTTTTCTACGAGTCATTATCTTTGTGTACCAGAAAACGGAAAGCCGATCAGCGCAAGAGACGCTGTCGTGCATCGTTCTTGTGTGTGTTTTAAATTTGTGTTTTCAACTCTAACCAAACGAATAACACAGATATGAATAGCAAAATGATAAGACCAAATTTAGATACTATATAATGTAACTAATTTTGTTTTTGTTTCAGAAATAAAGAATTCAAAACTACAGGAAATATTATTGGTAAGGTTTTATCATTGTTTTCCTTACCAAGTCGTTGCATGTTTAGAGTTATATGCAGAGATGAGCTACTAAACTCGTGAAGTAATTAGTTGTCACTAGAGATATTGTGTACGAAGCAATAAATCTAGTTACTAAATAAATGTAGATACACATGTTCATCAATTGACATTTTTGTATTGATTGTAAACAGTGTTAAAACAATTCAATGCAGTGGTCGGTGTGCTTGTTACTCGAGATGGAGGGTCTTTACACCGCTAAAGATAGACTCTAACTATATTGCGTCTTAGTAGCTTTGTTTTTTTTCAGTTTCTGTTGAGGAGCTCAGTGACTGTAGGGTAAGTTGCGGTTTTCTGCCTTTGTAAGGACTGTGTTAGTTCCTTTTGTAAATGTAAGGTGTTTACTTCAAGGCTGGCCATCGTGCTTCCTTCCCCTGAACGCTTCACCTTTTGTTTCTTTGTCAACGAGACCTACCAGTGGTCACTTGTCTTGCAGAAGCCTCCTAAGCAAAAATTACCGCCCTGTTTTTCTTTTTACCAATTTCAACAGGCTCCTGTCCAAAAGGCCCTGGTCAAACGTAGATGCAAGTCTCTGCAAGTCAGTAAAGTTTAAAGCTGCGTTCAACTTGTGTTATGTTTGGCCACAAACTTGCATTGACTTGCACTTGACTTGCGCTGACTTTAATCGACTTTGAGCGAGCTAAAATTTGAACACAAGTCAGTGTAAGTTCTTCATCAGTGGCGAAACGAAACCCAAGTCAACGCTAGTTTGAAGGTCAAAACTTGCACTTACTTGCAATGTTTTTTTCCTAACCCACCCAGCAAACTGATCACCAGCTGAATCTGTGTGTGTTTAAACACCAGTTTTGGACTCAAACTTTGGTTGAGACGACTGCAAGCGATGACCAATTTGCAGGCTTCATTTTTCTTTTTATCTGTGATTGGGTTGGGTTTGTTTTCGCGTTCTTTTAAGACAGCACCAAAACAGGGTTAGAAAAATGTTCTGATGAGGAAAGTATTCTGTTGGGCCATCTCAGCCAAAACAACCTAATTCGATTTCAGTTAAAGCGTTTCGCACATCATAACATACCAATTGTTGTTGTGTTTCTTAACAGGATGTGATCAGCTTACAGTTTAGAGGTCAAAAGCTGGACAAAATGGATTGGTTTGGAAAATCGGATCCATTCTTGGTGTTTTACAGATATAACGAAGACAACAGGTTTGGTGATCTTATTTTTGCCAGCTGTACTTTCGTCAGTATTATTTAATACATCGTTATGACAGCGAGAACGAACAGCGTTGTGACAGCGATGGTGCTGCAAGTAATGTTACAGTGCTGACAGTGACAGCGCTGGGACAGCAGTGGTAGACTAAGAGACAGCGCTGAGATAACGATGTGCACATTAGTGTGACAGCGATGGTGCTAGTAATGTTACAGCGTTGCCAGTGACAACGCTGGGACAGCAGTGGTAGAGGCAGCGCTGAGATAACGATGTGCACGTTAGAGTGACAGCAATGGCAACTGACCCAACTGTCACAGCGGTGACAACTGACACCGTGTGACATCGATGTGCGTAGTAGTGTGACAGCAATGGCAACTGGAAGAGACGTGCACATCGCTGTTACAGCGCTGTTAGTTGTCATCGCTGGCACAGCGCTGTCAGTTGCCACCACCAACACACTAGTGTGCACAATAATGTTGCAGCGTTGCCGTTGTCGTCGTTGATGCAGCGTTGTTGATGTGCATCAGTATACATCGCTGTCACACTAATGTTGGTGCCATTGCTATCACAGTGCTATCGAGGCCACTGTTGTCACAGTAGAGCTACACCGCTGTCACAGTACTGTCACTTACATAGTTGTCACACTAGTGCCAGTTGCCACCGCTGTGACGTGACAGCACTGTGACAGTAGTGTGGACAGCACTGTGACAGTAGTGTAAACCTCAACCGCTGTACCACCACTGTGGGATTCTTCCTGTCTGTTCTTAGAAAGAGGCCTATGAGCTTCTTTCAAGATGGGCTTTTTAAGATTATTTTGCAAACAAAAGAGGGAACTTCTTTTTGATATTAAGCCCACTGTGCTTCTTCTTAAGGCTTTGCGGTATAGACCGTTGCACGGTTTCCGTCGCCAGCTTGGCAGTCGCGGCAAGAATTTAAGCAAATGGGTGGAAAATTGTTCAACTTTCAACCCTTGTTACTCCGATATTATGCATCGGATTTTGACAAAAAGGTTATCTTTAAAAACGTAATGATCTGGAGATTATATCTTCAAACCAAGAAGAATACAGTTTAAGGCTCTTACCATTCGTATTTAAATTTTTTAAACTCGAGGATTTTTATTGAATTTTGAAGTTTTGACTACAAACGTTTTAGTCTTGGCCTAATCATATAATTTCCATATCGATACTTTTTAAAAGACATCTTTTTTGCCTAGATCCGAGGTATAATAGCGGAGTTATAAGGGTTGAAAAAAATATTCAATACACTTGCTGAACTTTTTGCCGCGGCTGCCCCACAATTTACCAAGATGGCGACAGGAACCGCGCAGTGGTCAAATACCTGTAGTTAGTGGTGTTGTAGCATAAGTTTTACTAGAATTGGCCTGAATCCCATCATGTCATTGTAGAAAGACTTTTGTACACGTAAATTTCAGTGGTACAGCAACATGGAAAACAGGTTATATTCGTTACGATATCATCAACTAATGATTTACCGAATCTCTCCAGTGCTACTGCCGTCCATAGAACAGAGGTAATCAAGAACACGCTAAACCCGACGTGGAAGCAGTTCACAATTCATTCTCGAACATTGTGTAATGGCGATATCGACAGGTACTGTTTTTTCACTTTGAAAACAAATACAAACTGATTTTGTTGTAAAAACGACCGAAGGAATTGCCCTTTGATATTAACTTTGTTTGTATGTTCCCCAAAATTTTGTTAATCTTTCCGGAAAGTAGTTAATGGTTCGAGTAATTCATCATTTAATTTATAGACCATTCAATTTCCTATTGAAAATTATTTTTGACCTTCAATAGTCGTAGCAGCTACCAGGGATACTATATTCGTCTGTTTGATTGACAAGGATAGGTTTGTTGATTTGATCTTTAAGTGTGCTATATTCTTCTCATAGTAAGTACTGTTTTATTACTGCTCAACATCATCTCCAAGAACAAATAATTATTTTGCTGGTCTGACTAGAACGCGGTCACTGCAAGACTATTTAAGTAACTAGGGAACATTGGTTTTCTACGAACAACGTTTTGTTCTAAAGACCTTATGACTTGAAGTCCAATGCTGTCCAGACTGTTTCCAATCCCTTGCTGCAATCCCATATCGTCCCCTTTCTCACACCATTAAAGTTCCCATGATGTTTGACTACATTTTCCGCTCTTCTCTTTCTCTTACCTTTCCTGTTTCGTTGATGTTTCAGATCAATCAGAGTGGAGTGCTACGATTGGGATCGGGACGGAGGGTAAGAAATTCACAAAGCCGCTGTTTCATACCTCTGTTACAGTAATCACTGAAATTTAAAATTTTCCAGTAAATTTTCGTTAAAGGGTCTAGGTCTGCTGCATTTTCAAACAGAACTTCTTAAATTTTTAGGACAGCTCCCACCTTTTAAATTTTGTGAAATACGGCCATAACAGCTTGTTAAATTTTTTTTTTTGGTTCTCATAACATGTTATGTCTTAAAGCAGGACAAGCGAGCTCCAAAAATACATACGAATTTGTTATGCTAATGGTTGTACAAACTCTTCAATATCATCCTTAGTAAAGATGTAAAATAAAGTTTAAGTATAAAACTTCCAAAATATGTACAGGTTTCAAGCTCAATGTTTTTGTGTTAGAGTAGAAGTCTCTACTTGAAAACAAAACAAGGTTTTGTAAACATGAAGTGATGTTTATCTATAAATTGTTTATGTTTTCCTTATGAACTTTGACAGGCATGACTTGATTGGAATTTTTTCGACAACCGTGCGAGAATTAACAACCAGACCTGGGATATATTTTGAGGTCAGTGTGTTGAGAGTAAAAAAGAGACGACCATTTTGCTGTTGCAGCTTTTGCTTCATTATCTCTTTTGATCATTACTTGGTCAAATTTAGGCTCTTTTACTTAACATAAACATCACCATTAGCCCTTACGAGGGAATGAATCCAGTAACATTTTGCATTAGTAAGCTGGTGTATTGGCATTGAGGTATTATGAACATTGATTGTTGCAGTGTTTTGTCAAGAAATGTATTTCTAGGGTTTCTTAGACATATGCAGTACAGTGTCCTAGAATGGCAGATTGCTGAATGTATGGCTACAAAGCGAGATAAAATTTTTAAAAAATTCATAAAATGAATAAAACTGTGTCGCAAAAACTTAATTATTTTTGGTGGGATGTTTGCTTCGCGTGAAACTTATAAATATTCAAGCGCTTTTAAATTTTCGAATTTTAAGATTTTACGACAATACTTCATTCATCCTGAGAGTTTTTTGATTGTGTATTTATATAATGTATAATTTAAATATAACAACCCATTCTAAGCCCATTCAGTGTTGAAGAAAAGTGTCTTCGGTGGATAATGTTGATAGAGTAGTACATTCTTTCAGTTTCATTCGCTAAGAAGTGTTAACAAGGAAATGTTCCACAAAGTCTTGTAAGCAGCTAATCAGTAATTATTGGTTAGTTTGAATCCAACTTCAAACCTACATAAAAAATATATACTTCCATCTTTTTCTTGGAATTAAACATTCTCCTTTTGGTTTCGAATGGGACTTACCTTTCACCAGTCGTTCGTAAAGCAAATTTTCACGGTTTTCGTAATTGCAGGTAATTAATCCGAAAAAACAGAAGAAAAAGAAAGGATACAAGAACTCTGGAACTGTAAGTACAATTTTCGTTTAATGAAAACTCGCTACAAAGAGTTTCAATTGTAGCAAAACTGGTAATCGCCATACTGCAGTTAAGAATATCTTAATGCGACTGTTTTAAGTAAATGGTTAGAGAAGACTGGGATAACCGTAAACAACAAAACGTGGGTGTGAGCCAAAATTTGCCCCAACCTTTAGCTGCGCACCGACGTTTGTCCTTGCTCATTGTTCGAGAAAATTACGGACATTTTATCCAGTTGTCATTCAGCTTAGTTACTTCAGTTCTCCACCTTTAAGGCTTAAACATGAAAAACCTTGTGATGTGTTGTTGCTGCTAATGCTGCTGAAGTTGCTGTTCCAAGAGTGCAACTACTGTTTAACGACAATTGTGACTGATTTCTTGCTGATTGTTGAAGTATTTAAACAAACGATTCCGAAACATTAAACAGGACAACAGTGGTACACATTAGTATTTGTCTTCCTGAAAACAATGTTATCTCATTTTCTGTGTTTTAGATTTATTTGATGCAATCTAAGGTTGAACAGCAACCAACATTCCTGGACTATATCAGAGGAGGGTAAGTAGTTTTACTTGTATAAAATTCGGTTTTGCAAAGTTAGATTATAATACCCAAAAAGCTATTTTTATGTTTAACACTTGTATGCCACACACAAACAAACGCACTCTTAGGCCCCGCCCACACGTATCCGGATATTTTTGAAAACGGAGAATTTTTTCTCCGTTTTCGCCTTCCGTCCACACGTATACGGCGTTTTCGATCACTGAAAATGGAGGTTTTCGAAAACGCTGTCCAGAGTGGAGGTTTTTGAAAACGGAGATTTATCGTCTTCGTGTGGACGGGCGAAACGGAGGTTTTCGAATACGATGACGTCATACAGTTCCAGTCCGTTCCGAGCGCATGCTCTATTGGTTACAGCGCATGCTCTAAAGAGAGAGCTGGCGTATTTACCTGGAATTAGCGTATTCGTGTGGACGGCGAATACGATTCAAAAACGCTACGTGTGGACGCGTATTTTTTGAAAAAAATATTCGGATACGTGTGGATGGGGCCTTAATCCCAATTTTAGGCTTCTAGTGGAAAAATAACAATAACAAAAAACAAATGTAAATTGTAAGTTGATGATACCATGTTTCTGTTGTTAGCGAGGATACTCTGAGATCTCCATAATTAATTTCTAGTTGTTGCAGGAAAGCAAAAATAGGAGTTCATGTAGTTTTACGCACATAAGGTCTCACTAAGATGTTTGTTCGAGCAATGCTGTACTTAAGCGTTTTTTTCGTTTTAAATTTCAGAACCCAGATCAATTTTACTGTCGCAATCGACTTTACAGCCTCAAATGGTACGTATAGTAGGTGATGTGTTGCTGCAGTTTCTTGCCAATGTTCAGGTTCCTTTGCAATGAACATGTAAAAGACTGACAAGTTAGTTCTTTTGAAAGGGAATACATTGTTTCCGAGGCGAAGAAGCAGTAACTACTTCATTTGTTCCTTGATAAATATATTAGACAAATTATAGCGAGTTGTCAGGTAAATTCCCATTTACATAAAGTCATTTTTGCCAAATTTCTGTTTACCACTTAGAAACTTTCAAGACACAAAAAGTAACACAATTATCGTGCAGTTCTTCCACTCACTTTGCATCATCTTGTGGTACATTTTCTTCATCCTAGTTCTTCCACTCCATTTGCATCATCTTGTGGTACATCTTCTTCATCCAAGACTCCTGCAAAGTCTTTAACACCAAGTATGATGTACTACGGTCTGTATTTAGAGCTTCTGCGGAAATCTCATCTGGTCCAGCTGTTTTCTTGTTGCTTGATGAAGCGATGTCCTTCCCTGTCTCCCGCTTCCTATCACGCAAGGTACTGGTCTACGTACCAGCTCAAACCTATACCAGCAGTGTACATCAGATAAGATGTGACTTCGCAAACCGCAGAGTGACTGTCTATCTTTTTAATCGATCACCTTTGTTAATATAGTTCCCTTCCTCGTACTTAACTGGAGGTTTACTTGCATATTCTCCTTGGTAGCTATTCACTCGTAACAGATTGGTTGTTTATGTTTAGCTCGGCATTCTTTATGAGACAGGAAATACTGCTGTTAAGCCAAAATGTTCACTGCTCTCATGCGACTTCTGTTATACAATTATTTCTTTCTTTACCTCTCTTCAGTTTTCTTTAATATCTTAGCTGATGTCCATGCTTGTGCTGCATTTCCCTCATTACCACTGTCGCCTCACACGATTTAGCTCAGGTACGCTTGATGCTTTACCAATGGGATTCCAAGTTGTAAACGCTCTTCATCTCCCTTCTCCATTACCTGGAGCAGCCTGTATCTGTTGGACGAAGCTAGTTGGTAGGCACACGCTTGAACAGGAGACTTGATGTGTTAAAAAAAAGTGTAAGTTTGTAACAGTGATAGTCGATAATTAATACTCCAGAGAATAATATTATCGATTCAATCACACTAGGTTGTGACCATTTAATTGCCCTTTGTTCACTATTGTAATTTTCTAAGATAAATAGAGGAGATTTTTTGTAAGATTTAGTCAGTATCAAGTATCGAGTCAAGGTCAAGCCAGAGTGAAGAATAAATGGAAAAGTATGCCAACAAGTCTTGTGGATTCTTTACTGGACTTCTGACCAAAATTTGGTAGCAGAGCGAGGTTTGTAATACTTGAGATGGGCTCAACTGATGATTTTGAGAATTATAACGGATTTTTGAAGTCGAAATTTTGTTGTTGATGTTTTGGAACTCGCTATAGTTGCACCCCGCGAACTTTGAAATTGATATGA
>JAOBYE010710514.1:0-11155 GCA_025403585.1 Parazoanthus swiftii
TACATACATACGTACATACATACATACATACGTACATACATACATACATACATACATACATACATACATACATACATCACTGTGAACTAACTTTAGTTTTCGTTAAAGGATTTGCGCTGCACTTTCCCGGCTTTGCGCGTTTCACAGAATGATAATTTGGTAATTTTTTTGTCCGTATCGATTCCATGAATACATTCCTTCTCAACACACCTCTGCAGCCCTTTTTCAGGTACGTATCCGAATCTTAAATTCCATATGTCTGTGTCAGAATTAAGTGTCACTGATGCACTGTGACGATAGTTGAGGTACGTTTATAGTACGTTGTCCAGACGTCATTTTATTGTTAAACCTATGTCAAAAATCATGTTCATGCGCGCGTTTCTACTTCCATGTGCCTTCACTATGCGACTATCACCTAACGCTACATTCTCAGCAATTTCCATAGCTTTGTATTGCATCAGTAATTCCGTTTTGTTTTTCATGTGAGTCGAGGCACCCGAATCAATTGGCTATTTTTTTTCTTTGCTCGGATAACCTTCAGATGCTGTAAATGTGCCAGAAAATTCTCCTTCATCACTGAGAACAGGTAGTTCCTACACCTCGCATGTGTCCCATAAACTGTTAAAATTTTAAATTTACTTTGTGTTCTGTTTTGGTTTTGCGGGCGGTTTCTTTCAGGCTTGATCGATCCGATTGAGAAGCCGCACGGTCTGGGTTCTGTAGACTGTAGGTCTAGTTGCGAGTTTATTACTCGAGATAGTGATTTCCAGACAGTATAGCATAAGTAACAACAATTGGCTATGTTTGCCATACCTTATATAATAGCTGCTACCTGGAATACGCCCAAATCCCAAGCGTGACCGCGCTCTTTCCCCCTTGAAACCATTTTTAAACTAAATATTCGTAAAAAAAGTACCAAACCTAAGCAAATTACTTTGAATGCATACGAAACCCAACTTTTACTGAAAATGGACACAAACAGTGAGATGATGCTTAAAACTTTCGGTCTTTTATTTAGCCGACCTTCAATATGACGCCATCAAAGGGGTCTAAAGTTGGAAAGACAACTGATCATAAAAGACATTGATTAAATCAAGATTATTCTCAACTTGCAATAAACTTAAGGTATAAACAACTCGTCCTTTTGCCATTATAAACTGCCATCACGTAAAACAATAATTGATGTGATTTGGTTTTCACCCAACCCGAACAAAATTGATCTGCACAATCTTTGCAGTATATACGGAAGTGATCAATGTGATCTAAGTGATCTTTAAAATCTTTGAGATCTCTGTGATCTGTTTGATTGTACAATCTAAGCAATCAATAACATTTTGTGATCTCGACGGCACACGATCCGCGAGTTCTATCTGATCTTTATAATCTGAGCGAACTATGTGATCTACGCGATCTATTTGTTCCAATGGACCAATGGTTCAAGGGACCAATCTGAATTAAGCGATCTATCTGGTTATAGCGATCTAGACAATCTACTTGATCTAAACGATCTTCGCAGTCTATTTGATCTAAGCAATCTATATGATCTAAGCGACCTATGAATTCTAAGTGATGTATGAGATCTCAGTGATATACGAGATTTAAGTGATCTAGGAGATCTAAGCGACTGATGTGATCTGAGTGATCTAGCTAAGCGATCTAAGTGATCTTTGTGATCTAAGTGATGTATGTATATTATCTAAGTGATGTATGTGATCTAAGTGATCTATCATATTCTATTTGCAAACTAAAAATTGTTTTTTGTGGAGTACTACAGCTAACTCACTTGTAAAGACTCCGTTCCTTCGAGAAGCTTGGAGGGAAGATGCTTCACAGCTTCGGAGATCAGCTTGTAGACACGACAACTGTGTATAACTGAATTGTACGTACTTGACTGCTCAGTTATGAAGCACAGGTTCACGGATGATTGATAGAGCAACAGGTTGCTAGTCGTTGGTTACGCGATAACCTGCTGCAGGTTGACAAGACAAAACTCGAGTTATTGTTAATCAGTTGTGGAGTTTCAGAAGAAGTTGACCAGTAAATATGTGATATACACACTGAAGTGTGTTGCTCTCAGTTTTTGTTGAAAACTAGAGTTTCACGGCTACAGATTTAAAAAGCAGGCTGCAGGTTGCAACTGCGCATGCTGACTAAACACAAATCAGTGTTGACCATAAGCAGCATAATTACATATTACTCGGCGAATATTAGAATAAGTAAACTAATGCATGTGTACGTATCTGACTGTCAAATTTTCACTCTTTGTTCGATCAAACTCGTAAGGTCTGCAGGTTGCAATTGCGCACGCTGACTAAACACAAATCAGTGTTGAACCATAAGCAACAAAAGTGCATATTACTCGTCGAATATTAGAATAAGTAAACTAATACACGTGTACGTATCTGACTGTCAAATTTTCACTCTCTGTTCGATCAAACTCGTAAGGTCTGCAGGTTGCAACTTCGCGCACGCTGACTAAACACAAACCAGTGTTTTAAAAACCATAAGCAATATAAGTACATATTACTCGTCGAATATCAGAATGAGTAAACTAATACACGTGTACGTATCTGACTGTCAAATTTTTGCCCTTTGTTCGATCAGACTCGTAAAATCTAAACACTAAGCCAAAAAAAAGTTAACAAAACGGCTCGACTCGTGTGAAGTCAATAACAATGAGAATTAAAAACAGTCTAAGTGGAACAGCAAGTTGTTTTTAGGGCTCTTTCGACTCGTAATTGGCGATACGTTAAGCAAAGAGAGTTATATTTACTAAAAATTTTCCTAAAGAGATTCAGGTGAAGCCAACAGCTATAAAAACACAGTCTTCAAAACGCTGATTTAAACGGGCGAAAAATGTGAGCAAGGCTTTTTCGACCAGTCAGGGTTAGTTGTTAAGCCAAGTTAATCTTAAATAAGAACTTCCTTAAGCACGGCAATGATACTGGTGAGGTCAGTCAACAGCATGCAATAAGAACCCAATTATGAAAACGATTCTTTATGCAGGCGAGCAATTTCTAATCAGTGAAACTTGTTTTTAGCTTGTAAAGGCGAAACGGCATTAGGGTAGTTACAAAACAGCTAACTTGATATTCGTGTGAAGCTAATAACAGAAAGAACACAGTTTTCAAAATGCCGCCCTTAAAGCTGGCGAACGAATCAGTGTTATTAAGGTAAAGGCGAAACAATAAGCCAACCAGTTTTAGAACTACAATTAAAACAGGAGAGCAAATTAAGGCTTTCTCGACAAGAAAAAGCGAAACCCTTTTTCACGATTTAAACAGAACTTTTGTTTACGACGGCTAAGATTCAGGTTAGTCAATAACTACAAGAACAGAGTCTTATAAACACCGTTATTTCTCGGACCAGCAGATTGTAATTAAGATTTTATTTGACTACCAAAGGTGAAAATTTAAGCCAAAACAATAACAAGTAGAACTTCATTGTTGTTCTTGAAAATCAGAATACAGTTTTGAAAATGCTGTTTCAACGCGCAAGCAAGTTGTTACCTTGTACCGGTAAATCTTTAAGCCAAGACTTTTATACTTAAAACTACTTTGTAACAAGGCCTGAATCCATGAGTTTGTCTGCCAGGAAGCTTGCAAGGTTTGAACAATTTCATACTTCACAAGAAAAATTTCAGAGGAAATTGCGACAAAAACTGCACCAAAACTTACTGGTGTAAACGTGCCATAACTAAAACTTTGTTCAACACGGCTAAACTGTGAAGCCAATAACAAGTACACAGTTTTCAGAACGCCGGTTCAAGCAAACGAGCAAATTGTAATTAAACATTATCGAGTCGTGAAAACGAGGCATTAATCCAAGACAGTTTGAAATAGAACTTTTGTTAACCACGGCTAAGATTCAGGTGAAGCTATGTGTACAATAAACCAAGGACACGGGTTCGTAAGCTCCGTTATTTTTCTGACCAGCAGGTTGTATAGGTTTCTTATACTAGTAAAGGCAAAAAACTAAACCAAAACAGTGCTAAATAGAACTTTGTTCTTATTTACTTCGTTTTATTTTATTTATCAGAGTTCTCTTAACAGCTTCTAACAAGTAATTTGGCTGGAAGTCTCTTAGAAACCAGGAGGTTTTTGTAGGAAAGAGAGCTCCTCATAACTTATTTACATATTTTAGGTGAAACTTATATTGGTCACGGTTTGTGAGTCATGGTCGTAGTAAGAAGCATTTCAGGAAAAAAGCCTGGTTGAAAGAGAAACAGAAGTCGGGAGAGCCGTTCCAGATCTGATGGCCTTGGTAAAGAATAGTAAACTTGTTATTATTTCTTCGACACATGTGGGGATGAAGATTGTTGGCAGACCTAATATAATACGTGTGTAGTTGTCTGCTAGTTAGAAAAAAGATCATGAAGAGTTGATGAAAGCACACGATTCAGATAAATACTTAAGAACGATGATACGTGAAATGAGTTGACCAAAAAATATCCAAATGAAGTCCTTAACAATAAAACCCTGAAGATAGTCTTACAATCGAAAACATTTGGATTTTAAATCATTTATCATTTTCACCATAACCATAAAACAAAAGGAGCGCAGTAATTTCAAAACACCACATCAAGCAAGCAAACAAGCAAGTTGAAACTGAGGTTTTTCAGCTCGTAAAAGCGATACATTAAGCCTAGATTGCTATAACGAAAACTTAAAACGGCCAAGATTCAGGTAAAGCTGATAATAAAAAGAAGAAAGGAGTTTTTAAATTGAGGCTTTTATCGCCAAAGGAAAATGTAGTAAAGGCTTTTTAGATCCATCAGGGCGAGTCGTTCACCACAAACAATCTTAATAAGAGTTTTGTTAAGCAGAGCTAAAATTATTGGTGAAGCCAATAGAATTACAAAAACACTTTTTGAAAACGCTGAACGGGCGAGCAAATTGTAACTAGGGCTTTTTCGGCTTGTGAAGCTGTACTTTCATAGCCTTCGACTAGAAATCAATATATTTTAGCCGTTGATAGTGATAAAGGTTACGCATTATTTTATTCTGGGTTGGTTTGAAGCTTAAGTATTGATTGAAGTAACACAAAGATTTCAAAAAAGCAGTCCTCACTTCACGTAAAGAAAATCAAGTTCCTTTTCAGTTGATAAAGTTGTTTAACTTTAATTGCCCTGAACCGCGCTAAGAACCCAAGCAAACAAATGTCATGTTTGCTGTGTATTTTAGCAATAACCTTTTCTTCACCTAAAGCAAATCCAAAAGTAACGGATTCCTTCTTGTAACCCTATTAAAAACGACGAGTATCTCCGAACTCCAACACCAGAATCCATTGCGTCATGATCAGACGGATTGCCAACGTTACGTCTTCATGTTCATTTTAAAAACTGTAGTCAGGTCATTGACCAGTTTTCAGATGTTAAACCGCCAAAGAAAAAGATTCCCTATCAATATATGGTAAATCACTTCCTTCAGTTAAAATGTGGGCGGCGCAGTGGTCTCTAGTGCGTTTACAATCCCTGATTCGCATCTTTCAAAGTTCTTGAGCCAAAATTGCGAGAGGAAAGTTTGGATGTGTTTCTAAATAATATTGTCATTTTCTATAGAGGAAGCAGAAAAGTCACAACAGACATCCAAGTCCATTTGCAAAGTAAAAAATTCACTTTTTGTGAAGTACCACAGCCATCTCACGTGTTTCTTTTAGGTGATTGGAGAGACGATATTTCACAGCATAAGAGATCGCCTCGTATACGTAACAACCGCCTGTATGAATTGTGTGTACTCATCATTTCACGGATAGGGGAAAAAGATGAAAATCCCGAGTTGCTGGATGCAGGATAACCAGCTGCAGACTGACAAGTCAAAAACTGAAACTATTTCACAACGTAGGGGATCGACAAAGCTGAGCTTGAAAAAGTAGCTTCAAATTAGTTTAAACCAAAAAGAATATAATTGCTTAACTTAAAAGCGATTTGTTCCCCAAGTTCATTGGATATCAAAAGAAGTGTAGTAATACATTTGTGGTACACGCACTTCAAACATGTTGTTTATTCCGTTGAAACAATAAAGATAAACGGCTACCAGCTGCTACCGGTGTAAAACGCAGACCACGGTCGTTCCTCGTGTTATCTCAGCTGAGTTTGAGGTCCAATTAAATCTCTTATCCAACCTTTTTAGGTTTTGGAAAATACATTTACCAAAGTGGTCACTTTTTTTTTTTTTTGCTGTAAGCAGTAACTTAATGCGAAAGATTGTCATTGGAACCATTTTAGCGGATCTGACACATGCTCACATTGCATTGGCTAATCCCATGACACGAAGCAGTCGTCAAATCAAATGTCTCCATGTCAAAGTGGGTCGGAACAGGAACTTTTTGCCCGCTGGCTCAAGTAGACATTAGTGTATAGTTGACTATATCACACACTGTCATTGGCGAAGGCAGCTAGCTTGTGGTATGTTGTTTCCCGTCGCCAAAGCCAGTTTTCGGCGGAAAATTAGCTGCGGCCAGTTCGACCAAAAGGGACTTCGCAGGTTTCAGTGAAGGAAGCAGTATTTTCAAGCCTCAGTAAAGATAAAATGGATCAACTAATCAAAGAAAAGGACTCCGTCAATACGCTCCAAAGTTCAGGTTTGTCAAGAAAATTTTGAAGAACTTCTTTGCAAAGACTAAGCCGGGTACTGAAAAGATGTTGATTCACCTTTATTCCCACGCCAGGGAGAAAAGTCAAAAGCACTCTTAGTTAATTCAAATGCACAAACCCCTATATAACAAATCATTTAACCGTCGGATTTTTTTGTCCTCCTCGACAAATCTCGGGCAACGAACTTGCTTTTTTCGTCGACGCTAGTTAAAGTTACTGATCCAACTGATTCCTCTAACCACATTTTCCTTTGTTTCAGGCCGCGAAACAAACCATCTTTTGAAAACGAGGGGCAGTAAGTCTCGGATGGGCAAAACTAATTGAAGATCAGAGCACAGCTCAATTCTCCGATGAAAATAAAGTTAAAACGTTTTCTAAGTGGGAGATCAAAAATAAAATTTTTCTTTTACTGTTTTTAACAACAGTTTATTAATCAAAAAAAATGCATTAAGTAAGTATCTAGAATCGTTTACACGTAATAAGTCAGTGGCTGTTGTACGAAACACATACTAATGTGATTTTATGATAACGTCTCGCATATGCAAACAAATATGCTAGACTTCTGAAATTGCTATGCCATTTCTTGGCCTTAACTGTTAGGAACGCCGATCAATAGATTTTTTGGCTTATCAGTCTTGTCAGCTTGAGTTGACGCTAACATCAACGTGGAACTTTTTCTATAAAGCAACAGTCGCAATACCAAGAAAACGTGCGAACGGCTGCTCCATCCAAGTGTTCAGGCTCCTTTGCCAAATTACCGACTGTGCATAGCCGGTGCAAACATTTACAAAAGACAACTCTTTTCTTAAAATTTTTGTCTAAGAAACTATTCCAAACAACTCGTAATTCTTAGTCTTGAAGTAAATTACACAACTTTTTGGAACAAAGGTAGCTTTGCACGTGATATGTGACGTCATAGGTATTGCGCAGTACCATTTTATGAAATCCAATATGGCGGCCATGTCTTTTGCACTGTGTCAAATTTATGAAGCGTTTCTGGCAAACTAGTGTTTTAAAATGCTGCTAACAAGGATAAAATCATCGAATAACATTTGAAACACTTTTTTGAAAGAAATTTTGTTTTTACAGTTTAGCAGCTAATGCGAGATTTGAACATTGAAATTTCTTCAAAAAACAGACTTTGCCAAACTGAAATTGTTTTAAACAATGTCATTTATACTAAAGTGTAGTGTTATTAGAGTTTTATAACACTGTTTTGTGATTTTTCGAAGTCCATGTTTCAAGTGTTTCCGTTTCCGATCAGCAAGATTTGAAAGAAACCCGAAGTTTTGACATTTATGACGTCATTATGACGTCAAGTTTCAATGAACTTACATCAAACTAAATGGCTTGCAACTATATGTTAGTCCACCAAGTTTTATTTTATACTCCCCTCCCCTCCCCGGGTCCAGGAACCATCAAAAAGCAGCCCGGGTAAGATAGGATTAACTATGGTGTGAAGAAAGTGCTGCTGTGTTGCTAAGGAACATTCATTTGATGTTTTACTTGATGATTCACTTTTCTTGTAAAGCAGCTTTCTACCACCTGCGAAACAGTTACAAGATCCAGAGTTCCTCCCTCAGTACTGAAACTAACTATTGTCCATGGTTTTGTTACCTCAAGAATTAACTATAGTAATCCTTTATTTTAAGGCCTATCAAACCAATTGAACTAAGGCTTCTCATGTAGTACATGTGCTCCCTGTGACTGTAGTAAGTAATATGGGATAAGCACGAGGAGACAAGAAGAGAAGCGAACAATGAAGAGAAGCGAACAATGCAGACGCTGTCAGAATATGTATGTAACGTGTTTATAAATGTAACGTGTTTATAAATGAACCTGAAATTGTATTTTAAACTTCCGCTTGCAAACTTACAAATCCGAGCCCTAATATTTTTGTGAAAACCTTGTTCTTGTACAAAAGCAATCGTGTAACATCGACAAGCGATTAAGGGTGTTGAATTTTTACCGAAAATATTACTATGAGTATTATTACTGTTGAAAACAGGATATAAAGAGTTTCGATGATAAACTCGCTTGTGAGAGAGTTGGGTATTGAGGGGATTTGAAAAAGAAATTTTACTTACCAAAGACCACTATCAATATGGGAATTGTTATGCAAACCTGCAACATTAAGCTACGTAAACAATTAGTACTATTATTTCGTAGTTAGTTTTCATTCGAAAACAAAGACACTTAATACAAGTTTCAAACAAAATTTTTGAAGTCAGAGAAGGATTAGTAACAAATACTTGAAAACGCAATAGTCTAATATGTTTCCCGAACTGACTCAGAAAGAAAGCTCTAAATGTTTTTAAGGACATATTTACAAGATTTAATTACCTCCAAAATTTCAACAAACGTTTTGTAGTATCTCTTCATTTTTAACTCACTGAAAAACATAAACAACTAAAACAAATGGTTGAAGTTGAAAGCTCAACAACAGTTTTAATACAAACCCTCAATGATTCATCTAGCAGTGTCCTCAATGTCTGGCAGTGAGTGAGCACTTGTACGCGTGTACGGCGTAAAGGGTCGACTGCTTGACTGGTTTATCGATAACGTGATGGCTAATGTGGATGGTGTTGTTTCACAATTTATATGAAAACCTGTTACCTCTGGAGTGCCCCATGTTAGCATTCGCAGGCCTGTGTTCTACATTCTCTTAATCAGTGATCTTCCAGAAATCATACCAAAAGAAACACAAACCGTTTCATTCGCGAACGACACAAAGCTCTACAGATGTGTTAAAATTCAAGATTTTTTCCTTGAACATGTTAGAGAAGAAACCCTTCGAGTACAAGAAGAGGAAGATTTGGGGCTTTATGTCCAACGTTGTGGAACTCTCACATCAACGCAATATAGCTGCTAAAGCCAACAAATTGCTGGGCCGCGTGAAGAGAACCTGCCCTCCTACCAAAAATCAATCAAAGCCAAAAATCGAACGTGTGTACAGGAATGCAACCAAAACTTGCTCTGAGAAAAAACCAGGCGAGATTATTACACTCTGGGCAAGATTTCTGAAACTGAAAATGGTATGACAGAGAGACAAGGATTTGCTATTTTTCTCTAAAGCCGTATACGGCTACATTTATCTCGATGTCGGAAACGTTGTTGACTTAATAATTTATAAGCCACGATCGTACGCGACTTCGCCGTAACCCTACTCTTTTGAATGTTTCTTTCTGTAGAACACTGAACTACTTTTCACTCATCCTAGTTCAACCGCTTTTGTAAAACTTTGGAATTAAGTCGGAAAATTTGCTCTTCTAGGAACCTTTTCTAGTCTAGACGTGTTTGAACTATTTTCCAAACAAAAGGTATTTTTTTGTTGATGAACTCTGTTTTTGACGTGCAGGTGACCTGTGCCTGGTCCTCAGTGTGCGAGACTGTCCCTGTCACGAATCGTAAACATATTTGTAACCCTTTTATGATACCTTGATTTTTGGACTCTTTTTTTCAATTTCACTTGGGATAGGCACGTAGGAGTCCTTTCGCTACTTTCCTTATTGCGCCTCCTAACTTTTGCCCTTCGTTTTCGGATATTGTATTTTCTGTTTTGTGTGTTGTAATTTTTTTGGTGTTTTTGTATCTTGTATTCTTCTCAGTTGTAAGTTGTTCTTGTACAATGTCTCAATAAAACCGACAAAACGAAAACGAAGTCGCTGAATGACTGGAAACGGCTTGAAAGTGAAATATCTAGAGATCACTGAAACTGCAAAACTCCCTAAATATTTCTCCGATTTCTATGAATATCCAAACAGTAATCGGATATTTGTACCCTAGCCAAAGTCAGAGTCACATTGCTGCGGTATCGACAGTGAAATTTAAAAAAACGTTGTTTGATATTCAACAACAAGTATTTTCTTTCATGCATGTGGCAATTGCATTGCTCTCCATTTTTATAAGAATCAGATAACTTTGACCAATCTTGAGGCTCATTGTTGCTATTTTTCTTGGCATATTTAGCCAAGTATATTTTTATTTGTTCACATAACGCAACTGTTTTGATTAAGAAAGAAAGGCTTCTTAGCACACGCAACCTGTATAAGCCCAAGTTTCCTTTTAATTTGCTCTTTAAAATTCTGAAAATCGGATGCCAGCTCCTTATAAACATTTTTTTATACAAAACGCATTTAACAACGACCAGAGCTTAAAAGTTCAAGTCTGTAAAAGCTGGAAATTTTACCAATTCAGTATTATTATAGCATGATAATATTTCCAAACCTAAAATACTATCACAAACTATAAATATAAAAAAATGCACAATATTAACGAGAAAAAATTGCTTTCTTAAGATTATTCTCACAACACTGACAAACAAGGTGACCTCGCCAATTGATGTCAAGATCGAGAAATGTGAATAAATTAGAGGCAACCGGTCAGGTTATTTCTAAATTTCACTGCGGCCTGTAAGCCAACATCAATGTCTTCTCCTTGTCTAATTTTGTATTAGGCCAAATAAAAAAAATTCCCGGTTTCACATCAGAAATCCTTGAAAAGGTAAATGGGGCATAAGGTTCTTTTTTTGTTTTTTTTTGGACCGGCCAGAGGGGGAGG
>JAOBYE010710525.1:0-11154 GCA_025403585.1 Parazoanthus swiftii
TAAGGTTTGGCCGCTTAGTACAGAATACTTGAAAAAACGGTTGCGAGACAGGTTTTTTTGCAGGAGATGAAAAACGCACAGCATTGTATTTCAACTCGTTTTGCAGCAATGTTGCGAAACGAGTTGTACGTTTCTGTTGCTTGTATTACCGTTTTGTAGACACCCACTGCCTTTTTATTCAACGTCCAGTCATCTTTGTATCTTAGGAGCAACTAAAGAGTGAAGTTTAATTGTTATTTTACTAAAACAGATACCGACCTCGTCATTTCCAGGCGCCGACGTTGTTCCTTTGATGGAGTTCTGTTGGTGAAACGAGAAACCGCTGTTGTCCCAGGCGGGCTGTGAAGCCATGACGTTACTTACATGCGTGGAAGGCTCACTAGCTTTGGAGCCTTTGTGTCTCAGGATCGCCTGACCAGTCACCACGCTCTTCCTGTGACGTGTCTTTACATTAATCCAATAAGAGCCCACTGGCTGGTCAGTGGTAATTAGTACCGAATACCGCTGACCAGAGTTGATATCTAGAGACTCCACTGTCTTGGGAGTTGTTGGGTGGCCATCAGCCTCGACAACGGTCATGTTATGGTTTTCAATTGCAATATTCATAAAAGATAATTCCGCAATATTGCCCAGTCTCAAACGGTAAGTTTTTTCCTTTTCAACTTCTACGATTTCTAATCCCGGACATTGGCTGTTATCACAATAGACCGTAGAGGCGGGTTTATAATACGGGAAAGCTGTTCCTTCAGTTACGTTTTCCTTGGAGCAGTTGAAATACCCCTTGCCGTTGAACAGAATGGATTGTGGTCGACCTGACCAGCGGAATTCCTCTTGCAGAAGGCCCACAACGATCTCGTGTTGAATTTGATGGTACCAGTCGCTTAGCAACAGTGAGCGTTCGTCATCATACTTCCACGGTTCAGCTTTGTTAGAGTCTGGTTCAATGATGAGCATTCCGTAAAGTCCTGAAGACATAAGAACGGTTATAGGAACCGTAAATACAGCGTAGACACTTTCGTCTGACGCGCACTAAAGCCTTGCTTGTTTCTTACGTTCAAGTTACAATTTCCATCTAAAATAATTTAAAATTAAGTCATGGTTTTGTGTTTTCTGGCTTGTTTTGTATCTTATTCATTTCATCAGGTTTGTTCATTTCGAAAAAGCGATTGATGCAGTGCTGGAAGATATAGTTTTAATGGCGGAATACACTTTCAATTTCCAAACCTATTCGTTACTTGGAAAATGTCAAGTGCAGGCTTTTTGACCAGATTTGTTGATGAGGAAAACATGCCTAAACATCGCCAGCTTTGATCAGTAGTTTCGTGGCTGTCTACCCTTTATAGTCAAACAAAGGTATATGAGACGAAGCAATCTTCCATATATGGTCAAACTATGTTATATGAACATGTAGCTAGTGAGTGGCAAACCAATCAAATTGCTGAAAACCATTATTCACCGGTTTGCATTTAAAAACACTGGACATTCTACGTTTAAATAGCCAACCATGGCACATGAAAAACGCTACTCCCTGGTATCGTGGATATTAGGAACGGTTAATTTAAAGTGACGTCATTTTAATGATTTCGTTAGATCTCTCACCTGCAGCTCTAATCCCGCCCAGATGTCCGTGGTAGAAGTACGTCCCGGGAGCGTCATTGGCCTTAAATATGTAAGTGAAGGAAGTGTGGGGAGGGATGGGACAGCCGGAGATCATACCTATCCCATCATGCCACACGTTCTTGTATTGCCGCTGACCATGCCAGTGTATCGTCAGCGCATCAGAAGACAAGTGGTTCACCACTTTTACTACAACTTGCTCTCCCGGCTTGACACGGAGAGTCGGCCCCGGGAATCCGCCGTTGATTGCGGTAGTTGCACGTTCCACACAGTCTGGTGACCGAATTTGCCAAGTGACGTCAAACTGGTATTCCTTACTTTGTGTTACTATGACGGCCGTGGACGCAAGGATGAATACGAATGTCAACCTTGCCATGATTTATTTTATCTGCATAAGGAAATATGAGAATCAAGCACATAAAGTAAAAGGAACGCTTTTTAAAAAACTACCACTTTACTTTGAAAATGAGTTTTTGTTTGTAGTGGAAAAGCAAGTGTGCGATCACCTCAAAAGTATGAGCCACAGCAAATGTTTGAAGGAGGAGAGGTTGCAAAGGAATTGTTGGACAACTAATTTAAGTTGTTGATCGTAGCGACAGTCAAACTCAGCTGTACTGCGTATTCTTGAATTCTATTAATACGGTTTGCTGTGCTCTTACCACGATAATAGTTATCTTATTTCAATACTGCTGGGCTCCGCATTTTTGAAATTATATTATTGCGGTTTGCTGTGCTGCTACCGCAATAATAGCTATCTTGATACCGTACTGCAGTGTAGACCGAGGGCTTGATTGGACAGTCGTTTCTCTGTCGTAAAAAAAATCTCTCTCTCTGATTTTTTTTACGATTTTTAAGTATACACAGACCATATTTAAATTATATCATAAAAACAAGACACATTCATACGTATTGTTTATTAACATTTTATTTCAAGATTTTACATTATAAGTCTTGGATTGGATGAGAAGCCTGTGGACTGAGAAGCGACTGGCTGAAACAAACCTAAGTGAGCTTTCTTCTGACTCAGCTATGCTCCAACCCTTCAATCACATTTACTTATATAATTTAAACTCCACTGCAAAACTTCCTTTTCCCTCCTCCCTCGATTTATGCTTTAGCAAATGTTTACCAAGTCAAAACTACAAAAGCCTTCGTGCACTTGTCAAGACGGGTTTTCATTGGCCAATTCATAATTGGTGCCACTCGAACGAGATAAATAGCTCGGGAAAAAAATTCTGACCGTGAACCGAAGGACACGTCGCTACACTTTGAAACCATTAATAAAAACCCAACGCGGCTGTTGAGGTAAGTGAAGAGCGTGTATGATCTTATGAACAGAAGAGTGGAATTGCGAAAAGTTAGTTTTAATTGTAACTGCTGATGTTACTGACCGACACGAGCTGACCTTTCGTGGGTAAGGGTGATCACGAATCGAAGCAGTATAAATAAAGCATTTGTTTTTTACACTGCGCCTTTACACTTCTTATAAATCTGTATTTAATCACATCAAACGTTTGCTTGAAACTAGAAAATAGTCTGTTAATTATTAATTTTATTTGGGAAGGCCTGCAAGCTTGCCCTGTCGAAGGACTAACTTAATTCCTGCAATCACCATCAAAAACAGCTATAAGCCAAATGTGTTGACAAGTACTTGTAAAATCACTGACCGTTCGAATGAAAAAAACGAAAAGAGTATTCTATTTTTGACCCCAGAAATTAAATCTATATTTGCACCAAATCGTATCTGAGAGCACCTATTTCTCAAAATTGCCCCGGACGGCATGCCTCCGTTGATCCCTCGTTAGTCAGAGTTTGTTTCACTGTGGGCTCTGTGTGTCGTCTACGTAGTCTGGTGAGGATAGAACGGAAACAACGTATTGCATTCACAACCCAAGCTGTACAGTGTATCCTCATACACATCTTGCTTACATAAGTTAAGATATGTTAAGTTAAGTCAAAGTCAAATTAAAAGGAGCCTAAGAGTCCAAAAACGATCCGAGATACCGAGTGAACATTCTCCAGTATCCTTGGACATTGCGTGTAAGAAATGCACTGGAAATGATACAGCAACACTGCTAATATCGATATGGCTTGTCACGAAAACGAGGTTGTTTGCCCCTTGCCAGGACAGACAATGTTATTTTATACGAAACTGGAGAAAATGCCTGAATCGGTTTCAATGGACAGATCTCCTCTGCAAACAAAGATAATTCAGTAGCAGATGAGAATTAGTGACATTTGGTGGCGTTCGTCTTATTGTATTCAGCAAATAAAAGTGGATACAATGTTACATTAGCCTGATTAGGATGGCCTAGTGGCATTGGTGAATGCCACTACGAACTATGCTTTGTCAAAACCGAAGGAAGAAATGAAAAATTTCTACTATGGAAAGTAAGAATGATTTGAACAATGAGATAGGCTCCAACATCAGTAACTTTCTACGGGTGTACCAGAAAGTTGCCTTGACTAAACAGATTAATGTGTAAAGTTTTGTGGTCGAGACAGCCTTTTTCAAGCTAACAACAAACAAGAAATGATAAGACAGACATAGCAATTGCGAAATGCAAACAGACAAAACAAGGCGAAGTAAACCAAAAAGCACTTGATGCAATTTCTGTTTTACAAATCGCCATCTTCTTGACCATTAGAAGGTTTGTCTGAAGACAAGACTGAAGAATGACTTGATTCGAGAAAGCACCTTTAAGATATACTTGTTTAAACGATTTTCTAAATGCTTACACCTAAGTGATGTTTTTCGAGCGGGATGGCGAACAAGTCATGAGGTCAGTCACAAATCACAGTACTTGAGTCATAACAAAGTCATAATACACACACTAGCGGGCTTTATGCTGAGACTACGAACCCTTTACCGTGTTTATCTGGGGACAAAGTCCCAGTGTTAATTCCAACTACGGACGGCGCTTTCCAACAGAAATGTCAGAACATTAGCAATATGATGAAAAGCTGAACCAGCAAGAGATATATGAACACATTACAGTCCAGTCGCTATGGCAGCCACTTACCATCAAACGTGCGGAAACTTCAAGGAAGCTGCAGCCGTTGAACTTGCGAAAATATAACCGAATTCAGCTTCAAAAATACTGGTATAGAACTGAGCACAGCTCACAATTAAGCCTTCTCCCCAATATGTAGCAACGGCGTATGATTGTGTACATATTGAATACTTGTCGACGTAAAACCGGAGCTAGGGGGGGGGGGGGGAGGCCGCGTATATATTGGGAACTTGACAGTACTTAAGTGTCTATGGTAGAGATATTTGACCGATTTTTTACAACGAATAAGTCACCTATTTCATCGTTAACATTTGCCCCGGGATGGGAAATTTGAGCAGAAGTTCTTGTTTGGGTTCAAATGCCCCACCTATGCCCCTCCCTCCCCTCCTCCGGCTTAACATTGATAAGATAAGATAAGATAAGATAACTTTATAGGTGCATAACGCCATCCTGTCCAAGGACCCGCGCAGTATCTTTTGAAGGTAAAGAGTTTCCAAAACGACTACCGCGAGAGCAACTTTGGGAATCTGCAAACTTGAAAATAGTTGAAGATGAGGCTTATAAATCGCTGGAAACGCGTCTAAAAATCGAGCTACAATGATTTTTTAAATTAATGGTTTGTGTAGACGTCGCTAAAACTAAAAGTAACGAATTCTCCTGTTGATCATGTTACTCCATTATTCGAAACGAATTCAGTGACGTGACTGAAAAACCATTCTAGTTACTGATGTTAATATTCCGCTGACCAGCTGAAAAGCGTTACCGCTCGAACATTTACAAAATCCCGGGAAGCTCTCTACTGATGTCTGCAACCGCAACGCAACTGAAGGTTGTTTTCTTTACAGTGCCTTAACAAAGCTGCTAAAAGTATAAAAAAATCGCTTATTGCAAAGTACGCAAAAATGTTCCATAGTTTATGACTATCACCTGGGTTCGCAGTCTCTGAGACGTGTTCAGAAAAAGTAAGATCTCGGAGTTGCTCGCAACGACAATCTTACTATCCTCGGAAACCAGAACCGTAGCAAGGGGAGGTGCCTGAGGAGCCCGTGCCCCCGGTTTTTTATCCAGCAAATGTATCAAACGTGTCAAGCTCTGCAAATTGTACCAAGTCTGAGGAAACTGACTGAAAATATTCTGCTAGTTTTAGACTCTGATTTTGTTTCATATGGCGTTTAAAACCCATGAAATACGTTTTTGGACACGCTTACGTTCAAAGTTTCCCGGGTGAGCATGCCCCTGACCCACCTAGAGGGCTCGCACCTTCGGCTCTCGGCGGCACCACGCCTACTCCCCCCCCCTCCCCCCGCCCTCCCAGTTTTCCAAGGCTTCCTTCGGCCCAAGATATTTTACTGTGATGACTTACAAAGCACTCTGTTGTCGGTTAAACACAAAGCAGCTCTGTCTTCTGTTAATGTGACGACTCACAAACCTGCTCTGCAGTCTGTTATTATGGTGACACACAAGGCAGCTCTATCAGTTGTCTATCACTGTCGATACACACAAGGCAGCTCTGTCGCAGGTTTGTCGTCAGGGGAGTCAGGACGGCCGAGTGGTTAGCGCTCGTGCCTCCCACCTCTGTGGACCCGGGATTGAACCCTGGGCTTCGCATGTGGGCTGAAATCGGTTTTTCTCCGGGTTCTCCGGTTTTCTTTCCTCCGCAAAATTGACTTTACCGAAAATATCTGTGCCGTCAGCGATTGAACATAAGCCTCTGGCTTGGGAGAATGGGCAACCACTCCCAGCGCAACGACGTTAAATAAAGTATCATTGTAGAACTCTCTCGTCTGTTATTAATCTGGTGACACAAGAAAAACCAGCTCTGTAGTCTCCTGTTGTAGTGAAACTCAAAGGATCGTCCGTTATTGTGGTGACACTCAAAGCTGCTCTGTCGTCTGTTATTGTGGTGACACAAAAATTAAGCAGCTCTGTCGTCTGTTATTGTGATGATTCACCATACAGCTCTGTCGTTGGTTATTGTGGTGATACACAAAAGTGAAATACAAAGCAGCCCTATTGTCTATTATTGTCGACACAACACTTACAGTTAAGTTTCATACTACTGGCCAGTGTCCAGTTCTCACACTCGGTCACAATAACAGTCTGGAACAAGAATTTTAGTCAAAGCTTGCCATAACGTGAAAAGAAAACTGAAAACTGGAATAACGTGTTTTTTTAAATTTTAATTTCACAGTCAGCTAAAATTCATAATGTCCATAACATTTTGCTTGTTTCTGGCTTTCCAAGCTTCATCTTTTCGTGGATCCTTGGGCAAACGCTGCCAGAGCAAAGTTTGTTCATCTGCCTTGGGGAGCAGGACAGAGACGCAATCTTGAAACGTCGTTTTTACTGTGTTAAGGCTTACACAGCGAATAGCTTCGTCAAAATACAAATTAACTTTTTCGCTTGCGGATAGCATTAAACAGCCACAATTTGCCCAGGCAATTTTGCATCCGCACATTGATAATCTCATTCAGTTTCTTTGATACGTCCCATTTACGCTCATTAGTATGGATGTCATTTACGCTCATTAGTATGGATGCCAATCTCGCTCATTAGTATGGACACCAATTTCGTTCATTAGTGTGCTAGTTTATGGATTCCAATCTCGCCAGTGGGGGAGGGGGGAGGGGGGGGTGCCATTTACGCTCAACAGTATGTATGTCATTTACACTCATTAGTATGGATGCCATTTACGCTCATTAGTATGGATGCCATTTACGCACATAAGAATGGATGCCAATTTCGCTCATTAGTATGCTAATTTATGGATGCCAATCTCGCCAGTGGGGGGGGGAGGAACGCACCCTTAACGATCCTTTAGCGGCAATATTGAAATTATGGCTTCCCACGTCAAATGTGAATTTACGGCTCGCAAAGTACAGCTATGCACTCCGCTGGTTGGAAGAACAAGCATCCATTCCTTAAACTCTCGTCGAAACCGTTGGTTTACATTTCTTACTGCCAGCTTGACAGCCTCATCGGGTAGGACTACAACGACTAGTGTCAAGCTCAGTTAACGCTCGCCAAACCGATGACTTGAGAGGCTGGACGGAAATTGACGCCAAAATTGCACCCAAACAGGATCTGGAGTTGATGCTCTTAGTTCTTAGTTTGCTACTCTTCTAAATAGCTGGTGGCTAATACTAGAAGGATTTTTAAAAATTAAAACAGAAAAATTTACATATACATATGAACAAACAAGTCAACAGTCACTCATTTAATGCAGACCAAAAGTTCAGTATTTCAAATTAAAACAGTTTCACAGCCGTTTAAGGTGAGGTGGAACCTTCAAGTGCGGCATGTCCTGTGAAGTAGCAGCTCTGAAGGCAGGCAGTGAGGTGGCATACGCTGCTTCGGGCGGCAGGTTGTTCCAAATTCCGACTGCTCTCGGAAAATTTGAATACGAATAGCTTAATACGTTGGCCTGTAACTGCCTGTAGTGTAACTTGTGATGTCTGGTATCTCTGTTTGAAAGGGTGAATTCGGGTGACATATTTATGTTCACTAGGCCGTTGTGAAGATTGTAGAATAGTAATGCTTGTGCCATCAGGCGCCTTTGTTCAAGGGGATCCCATCCTAATGCATGAACTAGCCCAGCAGAACTGGTAGAACGCCGATAGTCACCTGTTACAAAGCGAGCTGCATTTCTCTGAACTTGTTCGAGCTTATTAATGTGCGCCATCACGATTCAGACAATAATCTGCTCTAACGCGGCGAGGTTAACAAGCTTCTGAGAACTTAACAAGAACTGACAAGAAATACGAAGAGGTCAAAAAGTGGTTGCTGCCTGTAAAGCGCTCCCCAGAGAGAATTTTACTTATTCTCTGTATCTTTTATAATTTTACGGCCATTTTGAAAACCCAAGCCTCTAAACTACTCGTTACTAGTACTTTTGATTCCTATTGAGTTATTTGCTTTCCACAGTAGAAACAAAAGTTTTTCTTTCTTCTCATATAATTTAGATGTGTTCGTACAATACAATTTTTTAAGTTTATTATATTATATTTTGTTTTGTTTATTATTGATGTTATTAAAATAAAGACTAAAAAAAGCGGCAGATCTACTATGTCGAAGTGAGTCATGGCAGTTTCTATTAATAATTACGTTTACAAAGAAGGTAGTCTGAACTCTCCAAGTGACACTTCCTTAGTAAGTAAAACCTTAGTTGCAGTGAAACATACTTACTAAGTGTTAAAAACCGTTGTTAGTCAAAACCAAATTACAAAATAGCAATTACAATACATTGACGAAACAGCGTTTATATAATGATGTAGGATGTGTGGGTAAGTGCTTTACTGATTACAAACAAAAGATGCTAAAGATTCCTTAACATATTCAGTATTCCCGAATATTGCATTAACAAGGCATAATCCCTCGTTGTACGCCGCGGCGTTTGTGCAAAGCATCAGTTTCAGCAGTTTGCGGTAACTGTCATATTTCGCAACTCGAACGACTGCTGTTACTTTGGAGGGGTAAGCTCATTCGTTAAGTCGGTGTGACGTACATGATTTTAATTGTCCTTTCACCATTGATTTCACTTGATTCACTGCTTCGTAAATGACATTTTCTACAGTGGCTCGTAAGGTACACGTAATTTCGTGTTTATATTTCGACTTCGAGACACTTACTCGAAATTGTGAGTTACTCGAAATCTTGAGATACTAACTGAGAAACTAACGACACTAGTTCGAACTTTGAAATGTTAACTCGAAATTTCGAGTTACAACTCGAAACTTTAAATTAATAACTCAAAATTTTTAGATACTAATTCGATATTTTAAGCTACTAACGCAATTGAAATAAAGAAAAATTGCATTGAGTGCTTAGTCTCTTGTGTGAATTATTATGCCAACGAGAAATGACAGCTGGATGTGAGGGAGTACATCCTTGAAGATTGTGTCTGCAGTTCACAAAAAATCAACGCGTGTAGATAAATATTTCAGTATAACATCAATGAAATAAGTGAATCAAATTATTTAAAATATTTGGATGGAAGCTTCACCGTTTAACCGAAAAAAATTTATCCGAAATGTTGGCAAACGAACTTGAAAGTTTGATTTTCAGGCGGAAGAAATTAAGGTTTCTCGGGTTTTGGTCAGTGACTTTGTATTTCTAGATGAAGTTTGATTTTTCTCGACACTCCTAAAATTATTACCAGACAGTATTGAGTTGGTTACAATAAAAAATAAAGAGACTGAAAAAGACTTTCTTACTTTCGTTTTGTAAATCAAAACAAAACTGGGTGAACTTTGATCTCACATTTTTTTTGCAGCCAAGACGAACTATGGAAAGCCTGGCGTTCTTACTGGTATTCATCCTTACGTCCACGGTCGTCATGGTAACACAAAGTAAGGAATACCAGTTTGACGTCACTTGGCAAATTCGGTCACCAGACTGTGTGGAACGTGCAACTACCGCAATCAACGGCGGATTCCCGGGGCCGACTCTCCGTGTCAAGCCGGGAGAGCAAGTTGTAGTAAAAGTGGTGAACCACTTGTCTTCTGATGCGCTGACGATACACTGGCATGGTCAGCGACAATACAAGAACGTGTGGCATGATGGGATAGGTATGATCTCCGGCTGTCCCATCCCTCCCCACACTTCCTTCACTTACATATTTAAGGCCAATGACGCTCCCGGGACGTACTTCTACCACGGACATCTGGGCGGGATTAGAGCTGCAGGTGAGAGATCTGAGGAAAGCATTAAACTAACGTCACATTCACTGTTCCTAATAGCCACGACACTAGGGAGTATCGTTTTTTATGCGCTTTGATTGGCTATTAAAACGTAGAATGTCCAGTGTTTCTAAATGCAAACCGGTAAATATTGGTTTTCAGCAATTTGATTGGTTTGCCACTTTAGTTAGACAATATATGGAAGATAGCTTCGGCTCATATACCTTTGCTTGATTAAAAAGGGAAAACAGCCGCGAAACTACTGATCAAAGCTGGCAGTGTTCAGACATGTTTTCCTCGACAAAAAATCTGGTCAAAAGCCAGCACTGGACATTTTCCACGTAACGAATAGGTTTGGAAATTGAAAGTGTGTTCCGGCATTAAAACTACTTCTTCTAGCACTGCAGCAATCTTTTTTTCGAATTGAGCAGAACTGATGAAATGAAGAAGACACAAAACAAGCCAGAAAACACAAAACAATGAATTAATTTTAAATTATTTTAGATGGAAATTGTAACTTGAATGTAGGAAACAAGCAAGGCTTTAGTGCGCGTCAGACAAAAGTGTCTACGCTGTATTTATTAGTTCCTCAGTATAACCGTTTTAGTTCAACAATTAAACTTCACCATTTAGTTGCTCCTAAGATATATAGATGACTGAACGTTGAATAAAAAGGCAGTGGGTGTCTACAAAACGGTAATTCAAGCAACAGAAACGTACAACTCGTTTCGCAACATTGCTGCAAAACGAGTTGAAATACAATGCTGCGCGTTTTTCATCTCCTGCAAAAAAACCTGTCTCGCAACCGTTTTTTCAAGTATTCTGTACTAAGCGGCCAAACCTTA
>JAOBYE010710536.1:0-11153 GCA_025403585.1 Parazoanthus swiftii
GAGCGAGCATGCGTTGTAAAGTATACCGCTGTCCTGAAACCATAGCTGGCCCAGAAAACTCAAGGAGGTTCGGTACCTCGAGTTTAGAGCGTTTACACAGCGCAACGAGAAAAAAAAGAACGGGTACGGAACCAATTTTATCCGTTCCGTTCCCAAAAGGGACCGCATATGGTTGCGGTCCTTTCTAGGAACGGATCGGATAAAAATGGATCGGATAAAACTTCGTTTACACGAGCAAATTTATCCGATCCGTTCCACTTTCTATGCGATCCGTTCCACTGTTTTTAAGTAGTGTAAACGGGCCTTTAGAGTCCACGTTTACGAAATTTGCACCCCCCGACAAAATTCCTGCCTACGGGCCTGAGATACAATCGTTTTATGTTGCTTGACTGAAAAGCACCTTGTACTGGCGTACATTTTACTTAAGAAATGTGTCTCTGATATGAAACACAGATCTGAAAGCGTCAACTCAACAAAACATTTGCATCTATAGTTCGTACCTTTAACTGTTGTTAAAGGCCTCTCAAACAAAAACAGCACTACTTACTACAATGTGTCATTTTGTTTATTGAATTGGCTCCATTTGTAAACCGCGTATTTATCTTCTTTAACGGTTGTTACTTTTATTCACCTTTACGTTAGCAACAGTTTAGCGACAAAGTCTCAAGTATCACCAAAAACCTGAACTTGCCCACTGCAATGCACCTTGCAAGTTATACAGAAAAGAGAATGAGCAAGACACCAGTGGGAAGTGTAAAGACGGATAGCGATGCAAAGACAAAAACTACGGGACTCTCGGACAAACTAGGTTTTGTGGACGCTGGAAATAGAACGGATGTCAGAGTGCAAGATGGGGAGTGGAGGAAGTTTGTTATGACCCCTGAGTTTGCTACGGACTTCAGGTCAAACGAAACCGACCCCAAGGTAGCTGGAACTGTAACTTTTGAACTTAAGGTAAACTTACCAGTAAACTGACATTGCTTTTTGTGTACTGGCTCTACAAAAATAAGGAAAATACCTACGCAACGGCCATGAAATCCAAGATGGTAGAATTGCGACATCATATACACATTTTAAAGTTCAGATTTATACTTGATACTTCTGAATAAATTTGATGGCTTTTACATTTTATAAAAATATTAGGGATGCCTGTTCCTGATACGTTAGTTAATTAGAAAGTAAATGTATAACAAGTAAACGTGGGGAGACTGACTAAGTTTTTTACTTTTCGTTTAGTGCAAGGATTTAGCTCAGGATGAAGAAGAGCCGTCGTTATACGTTGACTCCCTCTCGTACAAGCTTACTGAGGCAAGTCTCCAGCAAAGCACATCAAATACAAGTAAGAATTAACTGCGCTCGTGAAAAAATATAAAGCTTACAGAAACAAATTGTCAAAGTAACTTACAGCATCCACGAACAGCTAGCCAACTTGTTCTTCAAATGTACTCTGTTAACTGTTTTGACTGAAAAATGCTTGAGTATACAGGTAAAAGACACATACTAATGTGGAAATCAATGACTGCGCAATACAAAGAATCTAAGTAGAAATTTAGCTAAGAAAAATCTCAGCAAAAATAAGTTGAAGTTACAAGTGTTTTAGAGTGCTCTAACTCTTAATGACGTCTAGCAATGCCATGAGTAAAAAGAGCTTTTCAGTGAATTATGCAGTAGATGCATTATATATAGTAAAAGCCACTGATGGTACTCCCCAATTAGGGGTGAGGTAGGCCTGCCATATGCTACCTCTCTTGTTTATGACAACTTTCTTTCAAATGCAAGGCTTCCTTTTACAATTTCGAGCTCATATTCCTGCTAAGAAGCATTTAATCTATATATACCGGTACTATATCTAAGGCCAGTTGATGTAAAACTCGAGCTTCGTATAATTCATGACTAAAAAGTCTAAAAAGCACTTCATATTGGGTTTGACTACATTCAGGGTCTCATTATACTCCTATATGAATTAATAACGGCATTATGTCGCTTTCTTTCTATCGATACTGATACACAGATCCCGGAAATGGAAATGTCAGTGTTGAAATATCAGAAAATCCAGCCAACGAGGCCTTGGATGAGGTATTGTGTTGGTCTTGCTGTTCGTAGTCTCTGTTGCAGAGCTCAAGATGCCTTTCATATAAGAGTCTTGCCGCGTCAAAGTTCTAGAGCTACTATGTTTGATACTCGTTTCTAGTAAGAATCGATCGTAAGAAAAATACACAAATGATGTTTTCTGTTTTATATGTAGGTAATGGATCTTGATAGGGATTTAGATAGCTACAGTGAGTCGTCCTTCTCTTCAACATGGTCCTCCTCTACGTCAGGTATGAAACAGGGCCCGGTTGTTCAAAGCCCGATTAGTACTAATCCTGGGTTAACTCTTAATAAACCTATAGAGTTAACCCAGGATTAGCGCTAATCGGGCTTCAAACAACTGGGCCCAGGTTTCTAAATCGTTGATATTGCTAATCTCTACTTAATATCGACATTTGATTACCAAGGACGGATTTTTTAAAGAAATGCCGAAAAACACGTGTTTTGGAGAGCAGATTCCATTTTGCCCCTCTCCCTTTCCTGAGAATTGCGGGTTTGGCCTCCCTTTCCGAGATTTCTGGATCCGTCCCTGATTACTCCGGTAGATATAGAAGTGTTTAACAACAAAATCCGAACCCTCCATCCTCACTATCCCTCTCAAATTCAAGCGCTTGTAGATTGTATAATGTTCACCTCTTCCCTAATATAACTCAAGGTGGTGAAGGTTGCTCACAGGATCAATCTAACAAGGAAGAGACCAAACCTGGTACACCAGTGGAAGAACCAAGCCAACCGGCTGGAGTGGAGGTAAACTAAATGTCAATCTGGAAAACATCGCTGTTTTAGAATGTTTTTATTCGGGTCTCGGTGAATGTAGACTTGATAAAATTTTAAATTGTACAGAAGACAACAAATCGTTCCCCAGAATTATGTTTACTCCAAAAATTAATTTTCGAAGTCACATCAAATACTCAAAAAACTTTAACCTGTGTTAGTACAATAAATCCTCACTAACATTTACTTTCTGGGCAACGAGCTTCAGTAAATATTGATAGATTACATGAATGATCACGGGTAAGGACCAAGTTTCTTTTATAACTCCCTTATCAATTCCAACTTCCTTTCTTCATCTCCAATACCTCGGTTTCTTTTAGGAAAGGCAGGATACACTACATGGGATACCAGGGGCCAAGGGGACAGCAAATGCAACAATTATAACCTTTCCGACTTGTCTATTGTCTATGCAGATACGGAAGACGTTGGGGTTCAAACACCTGCCACGCCCTCTACATGCAAGGCCTTTCAACTGCACAGACACCGCCCAGGAGTTGTCTACAAACTGGTTCAGAGTACACTCGGGGATAAGAGACAACCAAGCGGATGTCTCACTTAAAGACAGACAACTATGCTGCATCCCCTTGACGACACTCAACAGCAACAAAGTTTCTGTACAAAAAAAAGACCAAAACTCGGCAATCACACGAAATACGAAAATATCAAGCACACCAGGATCAAATGACTGGAAAAGCCCTGGGGTAAGGTAATGTCAGAGACGTGGTTTTCAGTAGGTAATATATTGCTAATTTCTATAAATTCTTTATGTGCAAGATTGTAATTGCGCAGTTATTATTACTTATACTATTATCATTATCATCATCAACATCATCATCACCATCATCATCGTTATCTAATTACTATTACTTGGTTAGCTAAACCGTAGTGTTTATTTACAAACAATGAATACAGTCGTCAAATCGTACTTGTTTTTTTTTTCTAATTTGGGTAATAAAGTTAAATTTAGTAAAATGAAAGCACAATAACTAACGAAGTACTCGTTGCTCAAGACTAAGTTACGTTTTAAAAAAACATGGTTTCACTTCAGAAACATTTGAGTCGCCTAGCACAAGTTTTTGGAAGGGATCACCAACCCCACTACTATATCACGAACAGGAAAACAAAATTCAAAGCGTCACAAAGGATTAAACACCAGGTTGTCAAAAGGATCAGACTCCTTAACTCTAAGTACCCATGTTAAAGGTTTTCTCTGAACTTAACAGTGACCTCTCGTCGTTTACTTCAACTAATCAGGTTGTTGTACTGCGCTGAAACGCCAAGTGCATTGATTTCTCCGGCGGCCGTTGGGGAAACTGTGCCAGATGTACAGAACCACTCATGTATCGGCGATAGTTCCGTTAACCACATGAACACCCATCCGGGCCCTCGTGCTACTGGGCAGCTCTTAAACCAGGGTGTGCCTTCCACAGACTTGGGACAGGAAAATAGCGCACAGATTCTCTCAGAAACGACCCCGTTAATGGCCAAACATTCTGGCAAAGAACAAGCTATTAAAACCGAAAACACCATTACTACTTCGAGTAAAACCGAAGAATTCCCCGCTGGACAAACCAGGCACAACGCAGAGCTTTCCTCGGCAAAAAAGGATGCGACGACCTCTCCAATAAAGGTCGAAATGTTGACCAAAGAACAGGCAGTTCAAACTGAACATACCGAGCACTGTCTCGGCAAAATATTAGCAATGTTCAGGACAGAACGAGCAACTCAATCTAAACATACCATGACCTCTCCGATAAAAACCAGAAAGTGCGCAAAAGATCAAGCCATACAAACCGAGGATGCTACAGTTTCTCTGATGAAAGCTGACAAGTGTACAACAGAACAAGCTATGCAAACTGAACCTGAGCAAGTAAGGAACAGTTCAAGACAAAGTACGTCACAGGGTGGAACACAACAGCTGTTGGAACAAATAGCTGAACTAAGGAATACGTGTCTTCACCAGTCACTGGTTATCCAGGCTATGTCAAGGCCTGAAACAACCTGATCGCGGAAAAATGTGAGTAAACTTAACCCACTATGTTACATTACTCTTGCTATTGGAAACACAAGAGCAAGTTTCATTGTCGTATTTCATGTCGAGCATCATAAATTCCAAGATTTTCGTAAGCCATGATTTATTTGTTCACTTGCTTGATTACAAGATTTTCTCACATATATTTGTACTCGCAAACTCTTTTCTAAGATTGGGTTGAAATCTTCAGAGGTATCTGACACTTGTTTTGATGAAAGAAAAATATCTTCAGAAATATTCGTCTCGATAAGCGAATCACGAGCTGCTAGACTCATTAAAATCCTCCCACAGAGCGTTTTCACGTGACACCAATAATATAGACACCATGTTTGCCGGTACTTTAAACAATAGAATACTATTCACGTTCAATTGGTAAAGCACCGGCAACATGACTGCGATCAACTGACGACTCGGACACAAATTGAAGCATCATTCAACTCTTGTTCTTCAGTTAATAAACATTTGTATTATCTTTTTTGTTTCTTACTTCTGTTCTAGAATCGCAATACAAAAAAATATTCCCTCTGGGTAAAGTACATCTTCTGCCTGGAATCGGAAAATGAAAAAATCTCAAAATCGAACTCCCGCAAAACTTCATGCCATACGATATTAAGAATTATTTCCAAATTATTACATAAACTATAGTGTTTTACAAGAAACACGTAAAAACACGATACTTCTTGTGTGTTAATACCAGCCAATTGTATTAGTGTGACAACAACACCCGTCGGCAGCCACTAAAATAATGTGCATTGACTGCTCGTTTGCTTGAAGTACAGTTCATTTTTAAAACAAACAGAATAATTCAACGACGATTGGAGATACGAAACTTATCTTCTTGTGTCTAATTTCGAAATCTCTCTCGTTCTCTGCGTTCACTTGTGAAGTATCAGTTTGAACTCTGGAAGGTAAATTCAAGTCAAGTTTTATAATTCTCTATTTGATGCTTTTTCTATTTTTGAAACAATTCTTCTATTTCTTCGAGTGTCTTTCCCCTCGTCTCTGGAACCATCTTATAGGAGAAGACCCACCCTACTGTCGCTATGCAGGCATAGAACCAGAACGCCCCGGGCCTCGTGAGCCACTCCGTCATACTGAGAAAGGTCAGCGAAACAAACAAGTTACAAATCCAATTTGTTGCAGTAGCGAATGCATTTCCGCTACTTCGAGCCCACAGAGGATAAATTTCAGAATTTATTGTCCATGGCATGGGGCCCATGCCTGGTGCAAACGTTGCAATGTATAAGCACAAGGCAAGGACGGCTATCCATGCATATTTGTAGGGGCAAGCCTCGTGTGCCCAGTCATATCTATCTGTCAAGCATCGGCCATAAGCAGCATGACTGCCTTCTGTATCGTTAGTCAATACACAAGATCCATTGACAATGTTGTCATAGCGGTCTGTCACATAGCAGAAGCCACACGTAGGCTTGGCAGTACACTGAAGGCACCTGTCAAATGAAGTGCAAGAATCTCGTAGATGGGGGCTTTCTTTGTATGTCACACGCGCATCATTCGCTTCAGCCAAATAGAATGCACCGCCGAGTAAGATTAAGCTGCCAATTACACCAGCCAGACTGCTCAGCAATAGTTTGCGTCGACCAGCTCGGTCAACAAGATATATTCCAACAAAGGTAAAAATTAAATTTCCAAACGCAATTACTGCCGCAAGCCAGATAGCTGTCTTCTTGTCTGAAACTCCAGCCATGTTGATTATGGTAGCACTGTAATACCTAAGCAAAATACGAAGCAGTTGTTTAACAAATACGTTTATATAAACAAAACTCGATATATCTTTAAAGCACTGCACTTTTTTGACGTGAAAAAAGTGATACCATAATGCAGTATCCAAAGCTCTGAAATATATTCACAGTTAAAATACTGTAATGGCTATGAAGAGGGAAAGGGGAGAAAAAAATCTCACCACAAGAGTGGAAATGTTCAGTAGACCAGCGCATTGTGTGGTTTTACTTCCCCACGGAAGGTTCTTTAATCGGAACCTGTTTCCTTGAGTTGTGTTTTAAAAGCGTTTCGCTTCTGAGACTCCGATCCTCAGAATTCCCAACAAACAGATCTTTTGTCAGGCGGGGGTATAATTTAGGGGCGGTTCACTTTTTACGCAAGAGGAGGAGGGAGTAAAAAGATTCCCAGGAAGCATTCTAAAATCCAGGTGAGCCACAACCCCGCTCATTTTAACAACCCTCCCCTTTTATGTAGTTCACTATATAAACCCTGCCAAACTTCAGAATTGTCCTTGACTCCCCTTTCCTTCATACAATATATTGTATTCCCTCTGTGAAAGGTCCCATGAAGGGTTTTAAGCGGATGGCAAATAGGCTAAAATTTCATATATGAACAACAGCTAACTTTACTTATGCCTACTGTGGTAAAGTTTAAACTACAAAACGCGCTATGACCGAGGTAACTTACATGACAGTATTAATTCCTGCTAACTGCTGGGTTGCTTGTAGTATGCATCCGACCAGCAATGCCCGCCGTGTGGGTTGAGTCTTCAGCATTCGAATTACAACTCCATTCTGTTGCTCTGAAAATAAAACAAACAACTTCAAGCAAAACATATAAATAAGAATGACATCTGAAAGTGTAGTATAATGTAAGCGATGGGCACTGATATATTATCCTCCTCAACGTTGTTCTCCTCTATCCGAAACATATTTTGTGACATGTTTAGCAAAACGCTTAAGTAGCAATTATAGACATATCTGCATCGGTGCATGCTGAAAATTTGCCAACAAAATTGCCTATAACAATAATCGCAAAAACACATGCTTTATCTGGAACAAAAACCACTTACGATTATATAGCACGCAACAGGATGAAAAACAGAATTAAATCAGATTTTTTAATACGGCATTTAAGGAATGCTGAAAGCTGTTCACAGAACTAGCACTTGGCACCCACCACTTTAAAATAATGACATCTAAAATGTTTTATGCAAAACGTCCTTATATTAGTGATGACATAACATTTGAATAACTTGGTACTGTACACTTTATGTCACCCTTAATATGACCTCAAAACCCTCCAGTTCCATGCAATTTGTCAAAGTGGACACTAGAATCGTGTTAAAAAGCCATCTTACCTTGAGCAGCTTTGCTAAGAAAAGCCACCCTACCCAGTCTAATTTTGATAAGACCATCCTACCCTGTGCAACTTGCTATGATAGCTATTCCACCCTGCGAAACTTTGCCAAGAAAGCCATCCAACCATGTTCAACTTTGTTAAAAAAGCCATCCCACTTTGTCAAACTTTGTTAGGAAAGCCATCCTACCCCCTCCAACTTTGCTAAGAAAATCATCCTACCATGTGTGCACTTGTAATTTTGCTAAGAAAGCCACCCAACCTTGTTCAACTTTCTTAAGAAAGCCATCCCACTTTGTCAAACTTTGTAAGGAAAGCCATCCTACCCTGTCCAACTTTGCTAAGAAAATCATCCTACCTTGTCCAGCTTTGCTACAAAAACCATCCTACCTTGTGCAACTCTTGCCTCTTCCTCACAGTTCAGCCTCACAGACTCTAACTCTTCATCAACATCCTCAGTCCCCCTGATCCTGATTATATTGGCCCTGGCTCTCTCCAAATGGCCCTTGCTAACAAGCCAGCGAGGGCTCTCGGGCAAGATTAGGCATCCAAAGAACATGATAACTGAGGGAATGCCTGCAAGACCTAGCATATACCTAATGGCAATTAAGGGAAATTACCATTAGGATGAAGGTGACAGAAAAGTGTGCATTCCAACTTGTAATTAAGTCACTATTTACATTACTAGATCCTCAGACTACGCATTTCATTTCTCATGAATGCTTTCCACTTTTAAAACACTCCCAGTCTTTTTAAAAATAGAAAGTATTCATGAGATACAAGCAGGTAAACAGCAAGAGTTTCTGCGACTGTACTGATGTATTTGTTAACTTTAGCTGATCAAAAAGAACGATTTTGTTTGTTTTCTCTAATAATGACCACTTGCAGTTAATTAGTACCATAAAGTTTGTAATCACAGTCTTTGCTTTTGGGCTACGATTATTAAATCAAGGCCACCACTGCGGAAATGAGGGGGGGTTGGTGGGGGGGGGGAATTGTCAGCAGCAAACAAACCCCCTCAATAGCTTCAAATAGCAAAGAGTTTCACTCAAATCATTGGAAAATGCAAAAATGTCCTAAAGCTCAGGCCTTGAAAATCTAATTTAACTTTGACAAACATTCTGGTGATGCCCCTGAAAACAGTAATAAGACTTAATAAAAACATAGCCACTGACTAAAACTTGCAGCAACCCATAAAGAAAATCATGGAACAATAACTGGCACAAGAAATTCAAATCTGAAATGGTAATTTTCTATGTACATTATATCTTTTAAAAACTCCTGATTTTGCATTTTTTCATACATAATTTTTGAAAAGTTGTGTGAATCTCACTGTGTTATCATATCCATATAAAGATCTGCCCTGATGGCTCAAACATTTAACGAGTAGTAGCCTTGGTATGTTGAGATTCATGAAAGATATTAAAACTTGCAGTACACTGATCTCTGTTACTAGTACAAACCTCCATCCATTCTTGACATCGCTAAATAGGCCATCAATCACTGAAGCTATAAATTGTCCCCCCGTAATGAACACATTATTAAAGGTCACCAACTGGCCTCTCATATGGGGTGGGGCTGATTCAGCCACATACATTGGCACAGTCATTGATGCACTTCCTATGAAAACAAAAAGGTCATTACTTGAAGCTGACCTGATGGAGCAAGATCAAATTTCATTAACCCTCTCTCTCAGATGGAATCTTTCAATCAACTCCCTCATTTGTACAGATTAAGGACAAGGGGTTGGCAAATTGACCAAATAGCAATCTGCAGAGAATGGCATCTGTACTGCAAAACACACAATTATTTGTTTTTCAGTGTTTTTTAAAAAAATGTTTCTAAAGCTGCTCCTGTTAGCCCCTCCCCTAAATTCACCTCTGTACTCTGCTTTGACCTCTCACACAATTCCCACCTTTTGCATTTGGCTACTGATAAATATCCACTTAAGGTATATATACTACCTGTTTTAATCAATATATTGCTTCAAATAATTGCACTCTCCAATTTTCTAGTTTTTATTTTAGAAAAAGTTAAAAGCCAGTTTTAAGAAATATTTCCTCGTGTACTAAACACATTTATGCACGAGTCAAAGTAAACCCTGACCCCCAACCCCATATGGAGCCATATTAGACTCAGACAGTTGCCAAAGAGCTACCAAATCCCCACTGATCCTGAGGTGGGGGAGGGGGGGGGGGAGGGGCTACTCAGACTGGTTCATTATAAGAATCAATAATTTCATGTGGGTGTTCCAGGTTCTTACTGTATACGGCATGTATATCATTGTTATTGAAAAATGACAGTAACTGTCAACAATATTCCAATGGTCTGTGCCTAATGGAAATAGACAAACTGCCAACAAAAAGTGACTGTGTGATATATGTCACTGTTTTATCCTATTAACATATCAATGACCAGTGGTTTTCGACTTGCCGATAACAACCAATAACAGTTCAATTGAATACTGTCATTGACTGATATCGCACGATTTTCCGATGATCGATTTATATCAACTGCCCAATCTCCAAAAAGCGTAATTTTCAAGAATGCTCACCAACACCAAGACCAACGATCATCCGACCAATCATAAGAACAACTTTGTCAGTAGCGACCGCCATAACCACTGCCCCAGCGGTGAATACTGTCGCAGCAAGCAGTAAAATGGGTTTCCGCCCCCAGAAATCGTTCAAAACCCCTCCAACAATCGAACCGACGATGGCCGTCCCAATTGTCACACTAACAACGATCTCCTGCCAAACAGTACTAAGGCGAAACTCGTCCCTAACAAGGATCATTGCTCCTGAAACCACACCGGTGTCGTAACCAAAGAGGAAGCCTCCGATCGCTGCAAAACACGTCAGAACGTACACAAATGGGGGAGTATTTTTCTTGCTCCATTGCGGCTGCTGCACGGAGTGAGGAGGTAATAAGTTTTCCTTTTCCGTGATCGAAGACATGGGGCTTTCTGGTTCCGGTGCTTGTTGTAGCTCTTGTGTTTCTAGAGCACTGTACTTGCTCATATTTCACCGATCGCTCGATGCCCTGTGTGTGTGTGTGTTGACGTCGTTAACTGAGCCCGCGTTATGACCGGCCTGCGGTTGAAAGGTGTTTTGGCCGAAACTCAGTGTTTGTTTGTGTGTGTGTGTGTGTGTTT
>JAOBYE010710547.1:0-11153 GCA_025403585.1 Parazoanthus swiftii
TGTAGCCATGTACTGTGTCCACAGGGCTCCCTTACTGCGGCCGATAGCCCAAGCAAGTTCGTAAAAGATCCGCAAAGTTTCTGCAGAGCTTCATATTAATCTCTTCAAGGCCGACGGGTTTCGGAAAGCCTTCCTGTAGAACGTATTTGATGGTCCACACTTTGAAGGTTATCTTTCTTTTTGACACCGATTATCGCGTGTCACGTGATTTTCTTTGCAGTACCCAGTATTAAAAACACGGCACACCCAAACAACAGCACGGCAGAGTTCAGGTGAAAGACATTGGTCCAACTACCGGTGATATTCAACAGATATCCAGACAGCATGACTCCAACAAGCCCTGAAGCGTTGAAAAAAACACCAAAATATATTGATCAGTGGTGATTCGATACCTGTGCGCATAAAAGTAAGACTGATCATGGCATAAATCATTTCGAACGTTACGAGGCTCAACGCGTGCTGACCCACCCCTACATCATTCCTTCGCCAGAAGTCCGAAAACTTCGGTTTCTGAGCGAGTTTCGTGCGCAGACTTGAAACAACCTTTGGCAGAGCCCAACCAACCCAGCACTCATTAACCAGTCCCTTAACAGTTTCAGGATTCGGCGGTGATATATGAGTAATCTCCCAGGATAGTATGTTAGAAATGCCAGTACATCTGGGGCGGATCCAGGATTTAGTGAGGGGGTTCGACACATATCGTTGGGGTCCGGGGAAATGCTCCCGCGAAAAATCTTAAAATAAAGGTCCTCGGAAAAGTGATTTTCGAACGTTTTGAGGGATAATTGTGAGCGTTAACTACCTTTCAAACACATAAGTTTTAGTCTCTGTACTTTGATATCACAATGAATGATCGTGGAACTGAAACAATTACACTTGCGTTTTCTAGCTACATTAAAAAAAATTGCGTTTACTTCACTTTGGGGGGCTTCGACCGAACCACCCCCCCAGTAAATAGAATACTGATTTTTGTTAGTAAAGAGATTGGTCGGTGCGCCACCAGAAGGTGAGTTTAAACTCTCCTAAGGATTATACAGGTTTCAGTTTAGACGGGCTAATAGCCGGGGAAGGCTTACTAGACCGTCGAGATTAAATTGTAGTGCGAGACTCAATTGGCTCTTTTCTTCATCGATCATCACGTTTTCAGCTGTCATTACCTAACGAATTGGACTATTCTCTCAACCGTTGCAAGAGTGGTGAATTAGATATAACCAGGAAACCAAGTGACCAGTACAACAAAAGAGTAAATACCAGACGAAAACCCGTGTTGACCACAGATGGTTCTCGTGCGGAGAATTTGACGTAAATGGTTTATCAGACGAGATTAAACACAGTTTTGATACACGACACATTTTGCCTTTATGCTAAACGACGTTGCATTGTGCAAGTTAAACAAAACATTAATGCACTTACCAGCGAAAGCACCCGCACAGTTCATCAGTCCTGAACAGAGATATAACCGTTTCGTAAGCTTCTGGACTACTTAAAAATCTACCTAAAATCTTTTAAAAACTTAAGAAGAACTGTACTAGATATTCTAATAGCCGTAGATGACTAAATTGAACAAAAATAACAAATTATGGAAAATTTAAAGTTTATTCAAGGAAAGGGTTGACGCCACAAAATTACTTCCCTTATAACCTATTTTTCCCCTAAACAATCTACACATTTCCTACAAAAAAGTCAGTTTTATTGTTTCTCTTTCGCTGTTTTCTCACTCTCTTACTGTTAGTCTTTTATTATTCGTTAAATATTTAATATTATATTTAGTAAGAAAGAAAGAAAGAAAAAACAAACAAACAAAGGAAAGGGAAGGGAAGGGAAGGAAAAGACTAAATAAATATTTAATTTTATAATTGTTTTACAGTGGCACAGATGAAGCTCGCAGCCCTGCCTAAAAAGGCTGATACACCAACCAACCAACCAACCAACCAAAATATATCAGATCACTACTCACCAAATAATGAGCCAGCGTGTTTGGGAGCCATGTCCTGTGGTGTGACATTTCCTCCGCTGTTCACAAAGGCACAGGAACCAACAGCAACCATCATACAAAGAAGTGCTTGACTGAAACTCTGTATCCAGTCCATTAGAAGAAGACAGAGTGCAGGAATACACATCGCAAGGGTCTGTAAGTAAAGGAACCTTAACTTACGAACATAGTTAATAAAGCAAACTGGTTATGAAACTTGGCCAGTTCGTCAGCCTTGACAGGCTGCACAAAAAAGGCATTAAAATGCATATGAACAACTAACCAGTAGAAACATTTTGGCTCACACGTAAAACAAAACAGTGTAAAGGGTCACGTTTTAGTCAACATAAAACATTGGGGTTTGTACTTTGTACTATTAACTATGCTTTGAAGCAATGATGAGAAAAGTGCATTCTTTTCAAGTGCATTAAACAAGAAGTTCTACAATAAAAGAAGACGGCCAGACTATGATTGTACTTTTAGTCGACGCTCGACTAATGTAGAGCGAAACGTTCCACTCCATTGCTTCCTAACTGCCGCCTGCTGCGCGAAATCAGTGTTCAAATATCTGAGCGCAAAACATCGGACAAGGAGCTGGCACGGTTGTCTAAATATACAAAACATCATCGGGACTCATCACTTAACTACTGCCCTTTTCCTACTCATACACTTTTTAATATTTTCAACTCCAACATCGAAAAATTAGTATTTTAGAATGAGAGGACTTGTTTACATGCAAAGTTCGTCATGGTTTGCAAATTTCAAGCCACAAAGCATGAAAAGGGAGAGGGACTTAATATCTTATAGCGATGCATTAAATATGTCAGAGCAAGAATATCAAGTAATTTATATAGTGTCTTCGATATTATTCGTATCTGATTCCTAAACTATCCCTCCACTTTACTCCATTCACTCTAGCTTTAACATGAAGGCATTGATAATGGTATTTTGGCAGTTATATAATTGCATTGTTGTGTGGTGGCTTAGGTTGGAAAAGACCTCCGTCAGTAAGTCCGCCTTGAAATTAAAGAGCGCTGTGAAAAGACTCCGTGTCTCCACAGTGCTTGCCTACGCAATACAGACGAGCTCTAACAAGAGTGAAACAGCTGACCATTGTTGCCAATTCTTTGGTTCCTCGGCTGCACATGCGCAGTTTTTGGTACTGTGGATGTTTTGTTGATTTTGGGACTGTACTAAACTTCTGTCATACTATTCAATTGTACTATGCAAAGCTCACTCTTTTGAGTTTGAGGACTCTGGTATACAGAAGTTCAGTCTCAAACTCCTTCTCTGAGCTGCACTGACGAATCCTCAAAGGACATAACAAAACTGTCTGCAGATTGATTATTTGCATTGGTACTAATTAGTTATTAGTAAAGAGGTTGCCCAACAATCTAAGTCATTTTTTGGAACTTAATGTAAAGTTAGCAGGCAAGAACAAATTTACCACTCGCTTACTTTGCTAAAAATATAAAAAAAACACCGTTCAAAACACGCAAAAATGAGAAATTTCAAATATTTGCGACAGAGTTCTACCAGTGACACACTCGGAAAACCTCTGCTATCGGTTAGTGATTTTATAACGATGGTAATGATGTTACTCAAGTTGGCAGTGGTGTTATTTCGATGGTAATATATTACTTAAGTTGGTATCGGCCCTATGCCTTTGTTTTTGTAGTAAGATATGTTGGTAGAAATCAAGGTTATTTTGTTTGTAAATATTATTCTGATAGGAACTGAGAAGAATTGATAATGGTAGACTAGGTTTTACAGTTTCCCCCTCTTAGAAGCGTTGCTATATATTGTTTAGGTGTATCATCTGCAGTTACTGGTATTAACGTTAACAGTATAATGACATTGTTTCAAGGTGCAGCTTGTTGGTGGAATATATTTTAAGTGGTTGTAGAATTTTGTAGCGTTATTATTGGTTAAAATCGTGTAACATGTTAGTAGTAATAAGACTAAGGAAGACAGCGTGGCCGAGCGGTTTAAAGCACTGACTCGTAACCCGGAGGTCCCGAGTTCGAGTGCTCTGCCCGCCGGTCACACTGGTGTATATAGCCTTTTGGCCAGCCTTCCTGACAGTTGGGATTTTAACCCTTATAATTTGTTGTGTGTATCTTGGCACTGAAAAGCCCCTTGCGGGGAACTGCCATTAGAACATATTACTAACAACAGCGTTGTAAACCCGACAAATTTTGTAAATAGCACTCACCTGAAAAAATTTCCTAACAAATGTTACTGATAAACCTGAAAATAACAAAATAAGATCTTTATAAATATTCAACTTGTTTGTGCTTCTTATGAAGTGAAAAGGAACCTCTCCTAAAATAGAATTGATCTGAAAACAATTACAGCACAGTTGTGTTTTCTGATCATATTAGCTTTGGTGAATTTCTTATTTGATGAATGTATTTATTTATTTGACGCACAAAACATATTTAAATTTTGTATCTAGAGGGAAGAGAAATGCCGTTGGTCCTTCTTCTGGATCTGAAGGAAGGTCACAGGGCTGACTATTCCAGAGTTGTTGTGCAGCTGCAGCAAAAGCCTTGTAGAAGAGGTCTTGATAATTAGCGTGGATTACAGTAATTCTTTGTCATATCCTAGACTGTAACGTCATATAATGCGATTTAGGTTTGACATATATCAGATTAGTAATGTAAGTATGTGCAAGACCGTGGATAGCTTTAAAGGAAATGAAAAAAACCTACAGCAAGGCAATCTGAATTTCAGTTTGCACCTATTTCTTATAATACACACACTGCCAGCCCGTGGCCTTATTTTAGTATAAAACTGACGCAAAACCTCAGTGTTTTCTCACCTGACCTAATCATACAATCGGCCACCCGGCCAGCTCCTACTGCTACAGGAAAGAACACCAGCCACGGGAGAACGTTGTAGGTCCACTTCTAACGACGATTGAGAAAAACAAACTGAAATGGTTAATACATATCAACCATAATAGTTTGAATACAACTCAAACATTATGTCAGTATACATATTTATATGCAAGGTGCACACAAAAGGTGATTGTGTGTTGGTTGTAAACGTTAGATTTCCAACAGGATTAAGAAAGTACATTTTAAAGGGACCCTCGGCTAAAAACGTTTCTGTTCTCAAATAACTTTTGTATCGCATTAGTCCGGACGTATTGGCAGTCAAATATCGGTACGTTCATGGGGCTAACTCCACACCATATCATTTGACTATTTCTAACAAGTATGATTTATCCCCTCGGTATATCTTTGACACCTGTGAACTGTCCTTTAGTCTTTATCTTCATAGCAACAGTCATCTAACGCCATACGATTAACATATAGTTTGAAAATTTCCAACAAAGATCTTCTATCCCCTCGTTAAATCTTTGACACCTACAATTCTCCCTTGGTCTTTATTCTCACAGCAACAGCTATTTTCTGGGCGTCCATGGGGTCTTAAGGATTTGCTTTAGGTAGACAGTGAATATGCAGTGAGTAAAGAATGTAAACAGGCTACTCACTTCCCTACCAGGATAATTTTCTTGAAAGTATGTTGGCAGCCAGGAGAACAGGTTCCAAAAGCACAGTGATGTACAAAAATGTTCTATTATAAGTGCCCTAGGCAAAATGAAAAGTTATTCCAAACGTTAGTACGTGTATAATCCAATTTTATGTCGCTACATCAGTAGCGTTCAGACTGCCAACCATTAAGTAAAGTAACCATACCCTTTCAGATCCCTAATCTAGTTTATATATGTGACCATTACACTTTTATTAGTACGGTTAATCCCTAGATTTAGGAGTTTATCTATACTAAAGATTTTTTCCGATTTCTGCTTGAAATACACAAAATAAAAATCAACACTGTTCTAAACACACTTATGTTGCTAAAGTAAAAGGCGCACCAGTAATTGATCACGAGAAAACCTTATATGTGTGCAGTTCTACAACTGATTTCGGCTTCTTTTAAAAGCCTAAGACATAAACGTACCATAGGTCCGCCCGTCTGGTAAGTGGTTCCATAGTTTTTGGGACAGCCCAGGCTTAGGAGTTAGTATTTAGTCGGTAGAGCGATTGTGGATGATTTTAGTCGCGATCGATTTTATAAGACTTCGTATGGCAACAAATAAAGCACAAATAAAGCTTCCTTACTTTAATTGTTGCTTCCTTGTGTTCTCTTGTACATTCTGGGGCCATTAGAGGTGATTTAGGGGTGATTTTCATTTACTCAGTGAGGGCAACTCCGAAATAAAAAACACCTCCAAATCACCTCTAATGGCCCTAGAATGTACAAAGAGGACACAAGGAGGCAACAGCTAAAGTAAGGAAGCTTTATTTGTGCCATTTGTACCTATAATTAACAATTTCAGGATTTTCAAGAGATATTTATTGCCATATAAAGTCTTATAAAATGGACTCAAATCACCAACAATCGCTCTACCGACTAAGTACTAACTCTAAGCTTGGGCTGCCTGTGATTTTTCCAATAAAGGACAGCCATTAGAGCAGAGGTGAAGGATGACTTGGGTTTGACTCAAAAAGTACCACGCACTTTCCAAAAAGAGTGGTCTCGAAAAGAGCAGACTAATCCTGCTGTAGTGGGATGGACCACATAGGATTTTACTACATGTAAGTAAGTTCCCTCAAGGAAATAAAATGTCTTTGATTCACTTATTTTTAAAACGAGCCACAAGGGTAGTGGCTAATGTATTACTTTTTTATTAGTACACAGAGTGATTTTCGTTTGACCTTGAAAAACGCGTTCGTAAATTGTTCGCTTTCTGTTTCGTCAACCAATGGCAGGAAAGCTACGAACATAAACTCTGTTGTGGATTTTTTATCTCTCAAAACTACGAAAACGAGCATAACAGAAAGGATGGTGCAACTCTTCGTGCTTGCACGCGCTCGGTTCGTCAAGCCAATCAGAAGTTCCCCACGTTCATAGTAGCGCGTGCGCTCCTGCTCATGTTCTGTTCGCACAGCCAATAAAGTGACTTTCGTTTGACCTTGAAAAACGCGTTCGCAAACTGTTCGCTTTCTCTTTCGTCAACCAGTGGCAGGAAAGCTACGAACACAAACTCTGTCGTAGATTTCTATCTCTTTGTTTGTCTGTCCAGTGAAATAAAAACTACAAACATGAGCATAACAGAAATGATGGCGCAATTCTCGTGCTTGCACGCGCTCGATCCGCCAAGCCAATTAGAAGTTCCCGACGTTCACAGTAGCGCGCACTCCTGCTCACGTTCTGTTCGCACGGCAAATAAACGTCTTTCGAGCTCTGTTTGCGTTTTGTTTGGGTGTTTTTATGTCAAGGTCAAACGAAAATCGCTCTAACAAAAAAACTTACATGGGTTGTAGGGAAAGAACTACCGTGAAGGTACACATATTTTACAAAGATACATCTGTATTAATCAGCATAAACAAGAACACTAATGATAAAAGAAAGAGAAACAGGAACAACTAAGAATTGAAAAATAATTGCACGTACTTTGTATTGAGCATAAATTTGTGTTTTTTTGTGCTACATCCATTAGTTAGTTTTGTGTTTGCAGCCATGACAACACTTTATTCTATTTGTAATTAATAACGATGGCAAGGTTGGGTTCTGGTAGTCTCTTACCAAACAGCTTGATTTCTTATGAACAAGCTCCACGGAACATTTGAACTACTTGTATCTCTCATCTTGATATTTCCAAGTGACAACTCCTCTTCTCTCTTGTGAGGAAGTCTTATTTGTTGTTTGAGAAGTAACCACCTCCATGAACCTGCCCACAGGAGGCCGAACAGGCCAAAGATAACAAAAACACTGGGCCAGCCCAGGTGTGTTAGGATACTGGATCCAAATATCCCAGAGAGCAATGTTCTGAAATATAAACAATATGTGTAAACAGTGCCGATGAAATTTCAATGAGAGCAGCCATTTCAATTTGTAACTGATCAATCAATTTCCAACCAATTGACCAACTGTGATTGATTACTGTATGTTTGTCGAGTGTTAAGTTGCTGATCAACCAACTGTCATTGATTACATGTATAGCCAAGCATGTAATATGTCTGACCAATCATGTGTGGACAACCAAGATTGATCAATCCAGGTATCTCATGATTGACCACAATCAAGCAAAATACCTATGGCTGCCCAAGCCAAAGTTTTGACCCACAAAACCTATGTACTATCAACATGTAACAAACTCACACCACTAGATCTACTGATGTTCGTGAGTTTTTGTTTGAGTTTCAAACTATATAAAATACTAACTAAAAACATTTTCTAACAACTGGCCAAACATCTTTCTGTAAGTTTGATAGAAATGATTTCTTGGCCGTCCACCATCTTTACCACTTTTAGTCAATACAGTTAATCAATTACATTTGATTTTATTGAACGCAAATAGCCAAATTCTCTCTTTTTTAACACTGTTTGACACTCAGCTGCTAGTGGAGTAGCATATAATACACTAAAAATATTCAGTCATGTAGAACAATGCATTTTTCCATTAGCCACATGCCAATTACTAACAACTCATTACAAGTAGAAGTGAGGAAGGTCTCCAAGGAAAGACAGTGAACTCTGATTAAACAATCAGGCCTGTAGGCAGGAGGATGCACTGGGTACATATGCACCCTCCCACGGACCCAAAAAGGTCCGCATTTGGAGGTTTAATCCAAATAGGTTTAACGTAACAGTTGGTGCTACCAAGAATTGAAACGACTAAAAAAAAAACGGCCATAAATATGTTTGTCCCATAAATTTGGCTTTTAAGAGTCCAAGTTTACAATATTCGCACCCCCCCCCCAACAAAAATCCTGCCTACGGGCCTGAAACAATACAACTAACTTTAATTTACTTCTTAACTTGATTTTACCTCTGTACAATATAATTACTTTCCAATATATTCGTGTACTTTAATTGACACACAAAGTTACGTACTTCATTTTCAAATTCAAGTGGAGGGTTAAAGCATGGCCGAAGTGATTAAAGCACTGACTTGTTAAAATGATCGAGTCTTCTGCCCACTCACAGATCACATCCAAGTAATAAGGCTATATAGCCTTTATGCCAGTTGAGTTTTTTAAAACCAATTAATTCTTGCGACAGAGGGTAACCTTTATAGAACTTTCATGTACCCTCAAACACTAAAATAAAATAACAGTTACTCTATATATGAAGTATGATTCCAAAACGTACATGTATAAATTTGCAATTTATTTTTTTAAAATCTATTTTACGGGTAAATCTTTTACGGCTGGACTCACCCTAATGGTCCTGATGCAAAAGCTATGCTTGTCATGAATGTTCTATCTTTCACAGGGACTTTCTTAGCAATAAGACTTGACATTGAAGGATAATGTAGACCTGCAAAATACAACAACAAAATAATGTTACCCTTGCCCTGAGCTGCTGCATATATTTTCCAACTATTACATCTCTTATTGAACCATCATGCCACTTTCAAGAATGCTTCTTGAAATTAAAGTTTAATTTCAGATTTAATTTCAGGGTGTTGAGAGTCAATCAGTTTTGCTTCAAAATATTCTTAAAATGTGCAGGGCTGTAATCAAGACCGTAAATTCTAGAAAAAATACAGTGTAATTATAAAAATATTAGTTATTTAAACATAATAAATAAAGCAACACAATCTGATGTGGTCTTGAAGTAGACACAACATTCTTCTTAATAACCTTAAGAAAAGTCCTTATCATGATCAACAGATATCAGTGGTCCCAGCTCTTTTTATGACGAGAGTTTCCTCCAACTGTTGGGCTCCTATATTGTGTTTGTTGCTGTTCTGACATGTGCATGAACCACATTTGGCTTGGTCCAACCTGGAAGCTAGTATAATATGTAACAGATAAACTAACCAAAAGGTTCTTTCTCAGTGTCAGAAGCTTACACCTTCACCCTTTCAGTTCCAATCAATATAACACCTTCTACTGACAGTATCTTCTCCTTATAACCATGTTGATATAAATAGGGAGCGTAATGAGAATCAAAGAATTGATCACAGCAGATATTCTCAGACCAACCAATTTTACTACGAAATTCTCCCAACCTGTTCATATAAATGAATGAAGACTGGTAAGGAGATTTTAGCAACCTGTCACTTCAAGAGCTTAGGGGTAAAAAGGTTAAATAAATAAAGTCATGTAACTGTCCAAATTGACAATAATTATATAATTCATATTGAGTTTGTCACCAAACAAATACATGATTGTAAGAAATGGAAAATCATATCAAAGTAGAGGTGGAAAGAGAAGTATCCAACATTTTAGAATATTTATTTATTTTTCTTTTATCTGCTGCACCTAGAAAGCACCAGGAGCTCAGGTGATTTTACTCATGGTCTCTTCCTTGATCAGCAAATCACAGTTATAAAATATGGCAAAACTTAGAAATTGTGCAATGGTGAAAAGTGGTTAAATTTATAGAAAAATATTTGACTGTCACACACACAATAAGTACTTAACACAGTCACCTTGTAACAGTCCAGTGACAACCCTTGACAGTATAATTGCTACTGTGGGTGAAACGAGAAACAGTGGAAGAAAGGGAATAAATGGGATGACAAGAGTGCAGAGAGACCAACCAACTGCAGCACTTCCCAGCACAAGCTCTCCACCAAACCTGTCACTGAGCCATCCTCCAACAATCTGCGTAGCTGTGTACCCCCAGAAAAATGATGACATAACTGTTCCCTAAAAGGAAATGGTCATCATTATTGTCAGTAGTGGATTCTGGAATGGGAGGGAGGGGTAAGGGAGACTACTGCCCTCCTTGCTTTTGAGTTTTGACCTTCTACAAGTAGTGAGAACATTATTTTTTCGACTTTGTAGAGACAGTCAAAACTGTGCTCACATGGTGAGAAATGCAACCTAAGAGACCTTGTGTGGTGTCCCCTACCGCCTCTTTCAAAATTTTTAGAACTCAGGTTCTTTATAAGTTTCTATTCACTGATATTGGTTATCTGTGTAGTATTTACCCTAGAAGGATTCTGTGATATAAAGATGAGACTATAAAATATGAATATAGCCTTTGATTAAATATCCCCCCCTGCCAAAAGATGCCATGTGTCAAAACTATTTCCAAAAATATGTCCTTGGTCAAAACTGAAACAATTACTTTCAGTAAGAAAACACCTGCAAAAATCCTGGGCAAAATAATCAACCCCCAAATGCTAAATATATCAATTTCAAACCCT
>JAOBYE010710569.1:0-11151 GCA_025403585.1 Parazoanthus swiftii
TCTTGGTAGTGTATTTCTTTGTTGTTGGTCTCTTGGTAGTTGGTTTCTTGGTAGTGTATTTCTTTGTTGTTGGTCTCTTGGTAGTGTGTTTCTTTGTTGTGGGTTTCTTGGAAGTTGGTATATTAGTTGTTGGTTTCTTTGTAGTTGGTGGCTTACCAGTGGTTGGTGCCTTGGGAGTCGTGGTAGTTCCTGGCGATTGTGTAGTCGACGTAGCACAAACTGGGCAGCATTTTCCTTGGATAACTTGCTGCTCAGACACCTTTGAAATTAACGTTAAAAATTACATTATTCCGTGTATGTCTTTATTTTAAACATGTAAAGTTTACAAGTTGTGATGCAGTACCTTGCATGGCAATTGTGGACAAGGGAGATCGTAGCACTTTACATCGTTGTCAAAGCACGAACAATTTTGACACTTGTTCTGCTGATTGGCCCACTTTTCCCCTGGCTATTAAGAGAAGCAGCATAGTTAAAGGTCAAATGAAATACATTGATTGTGGATATCATTTTATGGTGTAGTAGTGAACCGTGTGGCTCCAACACTTGTCTACAAAACCTACTTTGAACTTGCACAAAAACAAGAAGGTATCAGTCTATACTGATGTACAAATTACAGCATAGAAAGCTTAAGAGTAAACTGGGAACTTGTAGATGGAAGGTTTTTAAATGGCGGATGACATTTATTAGAGTATGTGAATACACAGTTTTTCGTGAGATTTATATAAAATGCGCACAAGTGAAGTTTTTAAAGAACAACGACGCACGAGCCCGAGAGGCAAATGCGGTTTGTATTACTTTAAAATCTCACAAGTGCGTATTTATTTCAAATTACACGAGAAAATGTGCGATAACCTGTTAGTCATACAGCCGTAAAGATTTCTCTCCACATCAATTCTTCTTCCACGTTGGTAAAACTGTTTCCTTTGTTTTGCAGTTTTCCTCGACACTGCTCTTAAAGATTTCTAGCATTCCCTTTCAGAACTTTTTGAAAAACCTAGGTATCGGAATATTTGTAGATGAAAACATTATCTAAGGAGCCGACAATTGTCCTTACAGTGTCAAGCGCGTACTCTTCGCTTGTCTTCGTTCCAACTTCACGCGGCAATTTTCGCGCAAATACCTCAACACAAGAAAACACCCGCATACGCTTTCCTCCTTTTAACTGTTTCTCAATCGGTATATTTTTGTCTTGTTTTGTTTTGTTGACCAACAAGATAAAAAGAGCTAAACATTCATAACTGCGTATCCGACAGTCTAACAACAAACTACAGTGAGATCCTATGTAACAAAGTCAGAAGTAAGAACGAATTTCCGACCTCATGTCTTGTGCAACTTTCCCCTGTCGGATTTTGAAGAACTGAAAGAAACGTTTTGCCCAAGGCCTTTTCTTGTTGTTTTGGTTCTGACTTATTAAAAAAGGAGTTCTAACCTGCCGGATGTTCCCACTGTCATCCACACACTGACAGGTGGACGGCTTGCGACACGTCACTCCGTCCGCTACTGTTCCTGGTGGGCAGACACATCCAGGAACACAGCCGGGTGACCCAGCGGCAGGGTTGCACTCAGGCAGGTACTGGCACTGGGCCTGACACTTGGGCTTGCAGGATACTGCTACTAGTGGGGGAGGACAGGTGGGTGGTACAGTCGTAGGAGATGTTGTCGGTGGAGGTGGAGTAGGGCCTGAAAGAACAAATTGTAACAGTATTAATATTAGCATTAAAAATAATAGTAATGATAATAATAATGATGATGATGATTAGATAGCAATAATGACGATAACGACGATTACAATAATGATAATGATGATGATGGTGATGATATTGATAATGATAAAGATAATGACGAGGATGATGACAATGGTAGTAGTAACGTAGTGTTAATGATGGTAAAAGCAAAGGCAATGACACTGTAAAGTTTATTTCAGCATACTTATCTAAGGGCACTGCTTTTTATATTCTTTGATATCAAGAGCATTGTAACGTTGCATGATGGTAATATCTTATTTCCAGTTAGGCTGTAGATGTTTCAAGGGTAGTTTACTCTAGTAATTACACTAATTTAAAATTGTTTCCCATTTTAGAGAAGCTGTTTGTTCTTTATGCATCGAATTTTATTTACTTTTAAGAACATCGAAACATATACTAAGAACATATTCTTAGCTACGATCAAGAAAAGAACGTTCAGATCTGTAAATTTTGGCGATGGAACGGAGAACCAATACTAAACATCAGTGAGAAGTGCGTTTTCACAATGTATTTTGGTAAACAGACCATAAAATCAGGAAGTAAAGTCTTTGGTGCATAAATGAACTGAGTTAAGTGTTGGAAACGTTCTTTGAATGTATTTATACAGACATAATTCCAAAAACTTTTAAGAACACTTTTACGAACTTATTGAGGCTGAGATCTTGAAAAAGCTATAAGAATGTTCAACCACAGTTAAGAAAAAAGACGTTCCTATGAAAAAAGCGTATTACAACAGTAGAGATCATAGTGCTGAGACAGCCACGACAATCACAACTGTGACAGCGTTTAGGACTTACAACGATGTGATAGCGAGGCCAACTAGCATCTACATTGTGGGACAGCAATTACAGTAAAGCAGGCTTTGAAAGCGATTTTTACATAGTTGTTTCACAATGTGAACATCGTTTTTACGGTACTCCTGCTGTCGCTTTGAAAGTGCTAACACTACCGTCGATGTAGCAGTATTGTAGCTAATTGCCATCGTTACTAAATGCCGTTGTTGCAACGATGCTGATGCTGTTGACACAGCACTATCGACAGCACTGATAGCAGTAATATTATATGCTATAACTTTTCTTGTCCGATCTTAGCTTTAATCCCTAAGAAAGCTTTAATCCAAAACGAGTTTAGATGTGTATGGAAGGTTTTATACAAGATTACTTCCTAACTGGCTGTCAATTTGGAAAATCATTCGTTATAAAACCATTTATAATCATAGGCATTTAAAACGGCCTTTACCATTTGTCTGTTGACGCACCCAAGCTTTTATAGTTTTACAGTAGTCACCAGTTGTCTATCAGTTCGATAATACTTACAGCACTCCTCGTCCCGGCCATTCTCCGAACACTGAACACTGCCGTCACATTTCCATTTGAGAGGTATACACTGGTTCACACCGCAGGCAAACTCTTGTGGTCCACAACCAAGCTCTGTTTCTGTCTCTGTTACAAATAGGAATATACAAAAACTGAGAAAACGAAGCGTTTAATGAACACGTGCACTGGAAGTGGTGGTATGTTTAGAAAGACAACAAACTGGTTATGAACGTATTCTTGGCTAAAACGTATTTGCTTCTAAGTTTTAATCCAGTTTTGTCTAAGTGCGTATTGTAACATCTTCAAGAAAAAAGTCCATGCAATTCTACTTGAAGTTCTTAAGAGTCAGGATACTTATGCTGATCTTACAACAATCATTTCTGAAATGAAAAGGCTGTAACAAATTGTTCCTCTAACTGTCCTTACATTTGGATAATACTTATTTAACTTAGTTATTAATGTAATAGTTTCCTATTCTTTTTTACGTTTTATTTTATTTTATTTTTCGTGCTAAGCTGTCCCAACATACCGTCTGCCTCGACTAGCTCTGCTATTTGCAGGTGGTGTGATTGTTATTGTTGTTGTCAGTTAAAAAAGTGATAGTTTTGTTTACAAAGCTAACGTCAGGCGATTTGATTTGACCATTTTTTTAGTTTGAGTTTCCTTCTCGTTCATTAAAAAGTTACGCCTGACTTTGCAACCAATTTATGTTTTCTCTGTCCGATTCTTGCTGTTATCAATGTTTTTTGAAACAAGACCTGTATACAATTTTTAAGGCAAAATATACCATACAAAATATTCGTACATTAACTATAGCGCTAAGATTTTTAGTTGTTACAAGTTTACAACGAAACACGAACCTGGTATCTGGTAGACGCCGTATGGTATGATATTTAATTTCTGTAATTTCGCGGATTTTGGGAATACGCATAAAAAGATCTCGCATTACAAAAACTTGCTGAAAGTACAAAACTCGCAAAAAACTTTCTTCTCTAGAAAAGATTAACCCTGGAGTGAACGCATCCTACGGTATCGTAAAGTTTATAAATTCAAAAACTCGAAATTCGCCAATCGGAAAAATTGAACTTCTGCAAAAATGTAATGCTGTGTGGTAAGCATACAAGCAGTATTTGTACTTACTGCATTCTTTGCAGCATTTCCCGGGCATCTCCGCCAGCACTTGGCGATGTCCCCCATCCGGCCGCTAATGAAAACATAGAAGTTAGCTCTTTGCTGCTTTTATGATGGCTATGGAACTGAAAAACTATTTAGCTTACTTACACAGCCCGTCTGGCAAGTAATATTCTGACAGTACTCTGTTTCAATCACCACAGAAGCTCCAGTTGGTGATGTCGCGTCCTTTTCACAAGTTCGATAGGAACACTTGCTCACTTGCCATTTTTCTCCCGGCTAAAATCCAAGATAAGGAAAAAGTTATCTCAGGCACTGGGTAGCTAATCCATAATAAGAATTTAGAACAGCAGAAAAGTACAAACTGAAACAGAAAGGCACTTATCGAGAAACACTAAGATTAAAACTGGAAGACTAAAAAAATAAACAGGAGAAAAGTGTGGCAAACAAACGTGTAGATTAAAACTCAAAGTTTTTAGATAAAAAATGATATCACACGCTATACCCATACTAACCTTCTTTCTTGTTCCGTTAAATAAACAATATGATTCTGCAAAAAAAGAATGCATATTAACTCATAAAGTGTTACTAATTTCGTATATAATGTATTGGTACAATGAAACAAATTCTTATTTCTATCAAATGTTTTCAAACAAAACAGTTCTTCGACAAGGATTGTGCTAGAAGCATATATCCATTCTAACTAGTTAAGTTTAAATTTATGCAGACGCATTCTGGTTCACATACAATAACGAAATAAATCTTTTAAGAACAACTGAAGCTGAAATCCTGACAGCAACAGCCAAAAGAATGGACATCCTTCTAAAAAGAGTGTGTATTTCTTGTACTAAGGAATAAAGCTCTCGTTCTTACCAACACTGCAACCATATAGTTCCACCCGAAGTGCCAGCTCGATACCCAAGTTTTCCTTTCGTAATGGCCTTATCCTCAAATATTGTGTTTCAATTGGTTTTGGCAGTGTATTGTACTTGATATTGATTTCGTCGACATTTCCTTGGAATATCTAAATGAAATATAAAGGTTGAACTTCGAGCTGGTTTTACGATCGGCAAACTAAATGTCTCAAAGGAAATACTTTTTACACTACGTAGGTAAAGCTGTTCGTGAATAAACTAATCACGGATATTTCACTTTTTTGAGAAATCGAGAAGATGTTGCTTTTTCACTTAATTTTCTACAAAAAGACTGCTCTTAATATGATAAACCGTTACAAACATTCCACAGTTGAACACCGTTGCCTGGTACTGTTTCAGATGTTTGATAAGTATGTACTTATGCAAGTTTATGTATTGTATAGCTGCTTTTAAAAAAACCCAAATTGTTTGTCAATATAGATTTAAAACCTTTTTGAAGTATACAAATACCAAATTTTAGTTGTTATACAACAAGTTTTATAATTAGTGCTGCTATGTAGAGCTCACCACTATTTTCCCCAAACCATCAACATAGTCGGACCAAGTGATTCCGTCAGCACTGTACTGCAACGTGTACTTTATGACAAACCACTCCTCCCAGGGGTGGCCCTGGGTGGCAATGCCGCTTATCTGTGTTTCTTTCCCAAGGAAGATCTGAAGATAAGGGTGGTCATCTTCGAAAGTTGGTGACCAGGCCGAGTCAGGGTAGTTAAGGCGGCCATGGGAGGCTAAGGCATCGGCATCCAAGATAGTTGAGGAAGTCATGAAGCTGTCCGGGATCTTCGCTGTTTCAACTCCTACTCCGATGGTGTCTCTGCAGTAGATACCTGGCGAATGGACGTGTGTTGTTAATGTCTCCTTTGCTTAGTTAAGGTTTGTGATGCACAACTACCACCGTTTCAGTAGTGTCAGTGCGATTCTTTCCACAGCTTAACTGATCTTACCTATGCCGCATTCACACATAAACATGTTTAATTAAACTGACTTTTTCAAGTTCTTTTAACTAGCAAGCATAACAATTTTCAGGGCTGATTCCAACTTGGATGGCTATAATTTATTTTAGGAATTGTATTCCAGAAATTTCAAGCCGAAGGCGTTGCTGTGCTAGAAAATAATTTTTAAACCTCAGTGTTTAGTTAATCAACTTTAAGACACATTTAAGCGTTGGTGTGAATGGGGTACTAAACTAACTTTGTTCACATGTGGACATCTGCGTTCTGACAGGTATAAAGTAAATAAATAGTCCGGGGAAACTTTTGGTTCAAAAGTAAAACTTCTTACATTGTTCATTAAAAACAATTTCTTTACGATACAAAGTTCCTTCAGCTGCATGTCAGCTGCATATTGTTGTGATCGGGATTGTGAAAGGTATATGGTACAAACTACCAACCTGTTGTGGGGGTGACGGGTGAAAAAGGAGTTGTGTAGGGGGTGGTGACAGTAACATTTGGTCTTGTGGCAGGAGGATTGGTAGAAACCACAGTCGTAGGCACCTGTGTTGTCTTTACTGAAAAAAAATTACATTCATTTGCACTTTTAGTCTGGAAAAACATCAATTCTCAATTGTACAAATCATGGTTCTGTTGTATAACGAACCTGTTGGGTAAACTTGGGATAGAAATTTAAGCATTTCAAAGGTTTGTTCGTTAAACTAGCCTGCTTACGTCTTTTCTAGTATTGGACGCTTCGTTGCAGTAAACAACTCTACAGTGTTTAAAGACTATAAAACATAACAATTTAAATTTGTGTTGTGGCTTAAGATTTGCTATGTTTGAGTGAGCATCTGTCTGAACAGCTATCTTTAAATGTACTTTTCGTTTATTAATACTTTGTCCACTAGTAACGACAACTCTGATGATTTTTTTCTATTGCTTATTAAACAATTAAAAGTAAACGGTGGCGTGATTAATGAAGCGCCTCCATATGTTTGCTCTCTGATTGGGTAAGTCGGACAAAGACAGCAATAACAGCTAAGACAAATGCTTGATCATAAAAAAGGAAGCTGCATTGGTGATCACAGTAAAAAGCAAAGGGGATACAGTTTGAAGCATTATTCAGTTGGTACATGTGTAGGTACAGTAAAACTACTTTGCTATTTACCATTGATTATCCTCCTTATTCAAACTTGAACGTTTTCAGAATAAGATAATTGTTTAGAAAGCTTCCTTTGAAAAAAATCTAGCGAGCTCAAAAACCCTTTCACTCCCACTATTGTCTTGCTCTTAACAGTACCAACGTTAAATATATTTTAATTTAAATCTTAATCGACTACCTTTCTCTAAGTTGAAGTGCCAAATTATCTCAACCTGATCAATGGGAAAAGGCAGAAAGTTCCTCCTCTTTGTTGCAATTTTAGGACATTCTATTACAAAAACATTGAAAAAATGCTTTTTGGAGCACAAATACCTCGCCCTCCACGTTCCAAGTTGTCCCTTTCCGAAATTTCTTGATAGACCCTTACTACTTGTAGAAAATGTATTGGGAAGGTAAAAAGGAGTTGGCAATTTATCATTGGCACTTTGATGAGTGAAAAGGTAAAAACTTTATCTATCTTTGTCAACTCACCTGTCGTGGTTGGCGCATGCGTGGTTGGGGGCTTTCTCGTTGTAGAAGGCACTTTGGTTGTGGGCGGAGGCGGGACTGTGATGTTGGAAGCAGGAACAAAGCATTTTATAAAAGTACAAAAATTGCTTTAGGATTCGACTAGAGTTCCTTCTTCCTTTTCTTCTCCTCTAAAACTTAACTTAACGATAGGTCGCAGTACAAAGAAAAAGGTTCTCCTTTCTCATATAAGCGATGAACGTAACAGCGCTGAGGTCGCGAATCCACAAATTTCATGTTTTTCTTGTTCGTTGCGGTAATTAGGTTGATGTTATTACAAAAGATTTTGACTTTGTTGAGGGATTTGGAACAGTTAGATGACTTCCCAAAACAACTGCTTGTTCGCATGAAAAAATATTAAGAAAGGAAAAGCAAAAGGTAAAGCCGTAAATAATATTTGTGTGAAAAAAATACAAAAACAAATAACCTCCCTGCCGTACTTTACCCTTCATAGATAGATAGATGGATGCTATAAGATAAATTCCCTCAGGTACCATTCGCAATGTAGTAAAAGTTTATTACAATATTCAAATAATTGTTTATGCTACCGCTTTTACATCTAAACCTAAATTATATCAGCTGAAAGAGCCGAGTGTTCTTTCATTATTCTCATCCTCCTTCTCTTCAACTTCCTCACCCCTTACCTAGTATCTTTTACCACCTTCATCCCATACTCTTAATAAATCTCATCCCTTACCGTTCTTCATCATGATCTCTTATCTTTCATTATACTCACCCCTTACAGTTCTTCATCCTCACCCCTTACCTTTTATCGTCATAATTTTTTCTCTTCATAATCATCACTCCTTACCTAGTACCGTTTATCATCATCCCTTACTCTTCATAACCATCACTCCTAACCTAGTGCCTTTTTTACTATCATCATACCTTACTCTTCATAATCCTCACCGCTTACCGTTCGTCATCATCTTTTTTTACTCTTTCTCATTCTAATTCCTTCCTCTTCATCATTCTCATCCCTGTCCCTTATTACATTCCTCATTACCGTTCCTTTTCTATTTAAGTCTATTTTCTCATAACGTTTTCGTTGACGTTCGCGTCCTTATTACCTAAGCAAGCAACGAAGACGCGGACATTTAGGAGAACGTTACGAGACAATAGATAAGATACAGAATACTATCACTAAACGCAGGAATGTAACCGGCTGGCCACCTTTCCACCGTCGTCGTTAGAAAGCAGAACGTGAAAAGCTCGGTTCTGAAGTTTTATTGAGGACGTAAACATTAGAGTATAAATTGCTTCAATCTTCGTGCGGTTTCAAAAACGATTCTTCTATTTTCTCATATTCACACACCTTCAAAAAACCGGTGGCCAAACGAAGCGCAAGTTAAACAAAGTTTGAAAGTCAAAACTTGCACTGACGTGCATCGACCTGCGTCTCCGTTTTGCTAGAGCTTAAAATGAAATTTAAGTCAGTACTCATCGATACCTTACAGTAGTATTACAAAATTACCTGTACACTTGGATCCTGTGCAATTTGTGATCTGCCCGTCAACACAAGTACTGCACAATAAAAACATAAATAGTAAGAAAAAAATAAGAGCTGACAAAACAAAATATAAATTAAGTATAGTTCCATTTTTAGCGGACATGCAAGCCCATTTACGTTGACACAAGTTTTAACCCTTGGTTGGAAAACCCCTAAATCATAACGTAAAAGGAAAAGGGGGGGGGGGTTCCAAAATCATCTAAATTGTTACACCTAAAAGCTGGCCATTCGGCATGCAAGCATCGTTGGTCTTGCTAAGTATTTTTCATGACAACAATCAAGTCTTGATTGTTATAACTTACATTAAGAACTGTTGCTATCGCAGTATTCAAAACCAACAAAACCTCAAAAATATCAAACATACAAAATTTAAAACTCTAGAATAAACTAAAATAAATTTCTTCGTTTTTACTACCCACCAGTCTTGGCAATCTTTGTGTATTTTGGCTCCGGGTTCGTACGCCTTGCCATTGTGGACACACGGACACTGCTTGCGCTTTACACAATGCACCTTCCCCTGTCCATCCACCGACTGCACGTACCCCGGCAGACACTGACAACCTTCCACGCACCTCATGGTACACACACGCTTCCGGTCAGGGGGGTGTGAACAGGTCTCAGGGCACGCTGAGACACAGATGTTGTATTTGCTGTTTTCTGGGCAAACTATATCTGTCGATTTTCAAGATATTTTGTGCTATCATCGTCTAAGAAACTGCGATGTTGAAGCTATATTATACGGCATATACTTTGCGTGTTCTAACTGATTCTTTAGATGCCCGGATACTGCGTAATGCACACGGACACGGTTTTTGTTAATGACCTGCGCGCGCACATTAAAAAGCACTCACAAGAAAAAGATTTCCGCTTGCACGTTTTAGGAAAAGTGCCAAATATTAAAATCGTTCTGTAGCTCGAACGTTCAGTTTGTATATACAGGAAATATCAAGCTTTGGTCTTGACACATTGACCTCACTATCGCTCGGTCAATACAGCATCGCCTCAGTTTGATACTTCCCGTATATACCTCATTCTTGGTAAATAAGTAGTAATTCCTGCATGTTAGCAGGGCCTCAACAGTCATTTGACAACCGCATTGGGAAGATCTACGCTAAAGTTTTCAAAATCGTGTCAAAGTTTTTTGCCAAGTTTTCGAACATAGCTAAACATAGCTACTTTTAGTCAGAGTGGACAACACTTTCAAAAAAAGATTTTACTTTACATTTACCATGCCTGACTACAACAACCAAATTCTTATTGTTTCGAGACTCGACGTACCACATTTGTCGAAACCCTGCCGCCAATTCACCATCACTCCTCTCGCCAAACACTCGTAAGCATACGCAGCAATGGCCTCGCACGTGCACTCACAATCGCCGACCATATCGCAACCGCACGTGTCAAATACGCAACGATCGTAATAAGGGTTTGGATCAACCTTCTGACGACAGGATTTGAACTTGTTTGACTTGATTATTGCACAGGCTTGATGTGATCTTGCTTCTCTGTGCTTGTTCACTTTACACGGGTGGGATTTCTCCTTCGTTTTGGGACAGTCGCCGCGGACACGCCATGAGTCACCAAACGGCAGGGAGGACCTAACTAGCATTCCTGGAAAAATGGAAGTGAGAAATATAAGGACGTTGGAATTAAGTTTGCTTTGTTCTTTGATATAATTAATGTAAAGAGGTACCCTTGAACGCTAAACGGTATTTTTGTCTGACTACTTCGGCAATTTTAATGCGTCTGAGGGTTGATAAGGAACAGTGGTGGCATATATTATGCTACCAAACTCCATATTTTGACCAAAAGTTTTCAAGACGATCTAGTTAAATAAATAATAATAATAATAATAATAATAATGACTTTATTCAAGCATATCCACAAGGTGGCTCTTCATCTTGACAGTATAC